>JAXCGZ010015811.1:0-22500 GCA_037179515.1 Halocaridina rubra | reverse complement strand
TCCTACCCAAGACATACACACAAAAGCAGAATAATTTCCGAAGAGACTCGAAATAGATATAAATTTTAATCTCTCATTAGGGTATGGTCTGGCACAGTTAGGAAGTATTAGGTTAATCCCCCCTCCACTTCAAAACACAATACGTTATAGGATATCATAGGTATAAAATTGAACGTGACTCCTACAAGCAATCTCTTAAAATACACCAATAACTAATGTAAATATTAAAAATGAATGTTACATATTATCTTCATTCCGCATCACTCATATGTTTGATAAAAACCAGTACATATCTACACAACCCACTGTTAGTAGTGATATAGATAATGATTAAACAATAAGAAATACCTACTCCTCTTGTATTTAATGAAATACTTAAAGAAGAATATAAAAATATGGTTTGCAATTGGAAAAACCTAAATATTAATATTTAGTTTCTATCAAACAATCTGTTATTTCATTTACATTCCACTAAACATTCTATTGTTTAATTTTTACCATAAATTTTATATCATACACTTTTATTATTACCACGTAAGTGTCCCATAGATCAAACCATTACATCACTGTACATACATTACTCTCTGTAATAAAGCAGTACATATACAATAAAATAATAATTTTTGTGTCACTATTAGTCCCCATCATGGTGGTGGACAAAGACAGATTGATGCTTGGGAATTAAGGCTCAACATGAAACTTTTGGCTGTCAGTGGCGAACCCAATACAGTATTGAGTACTGATAGTACAAAAAAAAAATAAAAATGCCCTTACAGTGCACCATACAAAATACTTAATACTGTATATGCTATCAATTGACTCACATTATCTTCAATGGATTCGGTTTTACGTCACGAACTCCCTTTTCTACTAAGGGCTAGGACGCTTGCCTGCTTACGAAGGACTTGTTTTGGCAGATGTACTCGTTACTCTGAGTGTAAGCCCTTACTAACCTCAGTCCGTGACGGGGTGCGAACCCTCAACCTGCCGACTCGTAGTCGCGGACACTACCATTATGCCACCGAGACTACACACATTATCTTCAATGTTTCCACTTAAACTGGTACACATATTATAGGGGAATTTAAATATTCTTAAAACCTTCAGAATGCTATATGGTAGAACAATTACAAAAACTAATTTTCCTCACGAGAAGAACAATGTTATTATGGACTAACCATACAGAGATAACAATTTTGAAACAATACATTATGACAAATCAACAATGCAAAGGACGGAGTTTGTTATATATATGTCACAGAAATACATTTCTGGACCAAAAATATTCATCCTTAAATCTACTAACTTACCATTAATTCAAGCCGATTAAATACCAAACTTAAGTCGTTTCGAAGTTGATATGACTTCAGTCACTTTTAGCTGGACGGATTGGTTTCATATAAGGTACTTCAAATACTTGGTACTGTTCATATAAAATATGAAGTAATTAGAATTCGTATAAGAAAAACATACTCTTTAGTACAATCATTGTTACAAAACAACTTGCATGGAATGCGAACGGTAACATGCAAAACCATGACAAACGTAGAATTACAGTCTAAGATAGAGAGAATATCCTAGAACACCCAGTATGAATTATTATAAACATTTTAAAAGTCTAAAAATATACATATGAATATAGTTAAGAAACTTTTTAAGCGGTGGCTACATGTCGTTGGAGGTGATAGCTAATAATAGGATCTTCATTAAGACATTATAAGAAATTATCTTATAGAGTACATGTGGCTATATTTTCTGTACCACACAAATTTGTAAAACTACAAAACCAAAACCTATTACAAACACTGTAAGTAATAAATTAATAAAAGAAGGTTTGAGACCAAATTTTAACTAATGGATATCTGAATATCTGATACATAAGTTTTCTTCATTCACCAACAATAAAAATTATACAAATTTACACATTGGAAGAACATATTAATACACGGTACTAATAGCATATCTACAGGGGGACATTGCGGACCTTTGTATGAGATTCTTGAAGCGGTAATATATCACAAAAATTTTGAGATTCATATAAACACTGAGACATGCACAAAACTTCAACTTCTTACAAAGTTTGAGAATCATTTCAAACACCTTTTTCTCTTATAATACCTTGGTTACACAGATGGACCCATTATAGCTGCAAGATTTTATCTACCATTTCTTAAAATACTGCACTATTACTTTTTAATGCCGACGAAGTATCACATTCAGGAGGAGCAGAGTAACTATCACCACAAAACTGCTCTGAATACCACAAGCAGCTGCCACACGACACTTTAAGAAGTCATACCTGGAATAAGATTTGAGAAGCAGAATTATTTCAATTCTAAGAATACGAATATACAGAATTTGTTTGGTTTCAAGCCCTTATTTCAAATACAAATACTTATACTGTTATAGGCAAAAGCAATGGGGGTTGCTTTTGGAATTATATAATAAACTGGCATGCGATTAGTATAAAAAAAAAATAATAATAATAATCTGAAGACCATCCCTAGTGCCAGCACCTTTTGTCAAGTTTATCCTGTGATCACAAACTATGTAACAATTTACTAAAGTAGGTATCTGTATTTTGAATAACTTATAGAGCATCACATCTGGATTTTACTGATATTCATGTAAAAAACAAATTCTCAACTTTAAATACCAACAACAAACATGAAACTACTGTATAATGAAAAAATTGGAAATTTTAACAAAATCATCTCTACATCAGACATCCTCCTCTACAGTTAAGCCAAAAAGGCACAACCAGAAGACAGATAAAGATAAAAACTTGAGCAATATCGTTGGAAGTAAAATGCAAATTAAATTATTATTAGTATCAAAAGAGTAAAATGTACAATGTCAGCAAAACGCTTCTTTTCAAACTGATCAGTAGTAGCATACTTTGAGATTACTTATTGGAGCTCAGAGCTGAATATCAGCATATATGCTTGAAATCCTCAGCATATGCTGTTATTTGTTGTTTTATGTGTCACTAGTAATCAGTCATGGGAATGGACACAAACAAGTTAGAGCTGGAGAATTAAGGCTGGAAGCCCTTCCTAATATCTCGAGGCAGGCTTGATCGCAGGTCTGTTAATTCCCGAGTCAAGAGCTCTAACCACAGCGCTATTGGGGCCACTTAATCAGAGAAAGGACTAGAGGCAATTCACATCAAAGAAAAAAAATTATATAAATTCACTTGTTTGCTTACTTTGCCCATTCACTCAAAAAAATAGTAACGAACAATGCTTAGAATATGCCAAAGCACTATAGAGAGCAATGCTATTGTTTTCCATTGTATATCTCATCCAATATACTGGAACTAGACAAAGTTCATAATGTTATATTATACAAGTATATACAGTACCATATCTTTCCTATTCAATCAATCATCATTTAATGTGGGGCTGTGGTAGCGAAAGGGTTAGAGTACACGACTAAGTGACAATCCCTGTATTAGAGTCCACCGCAGGAAGCTAGGATGGGCATGCATGCCTAATTCCTAAACTCAAACCTATCTGTGTCCACTTCCAAAATGAGGATTAATAGTGCCATAAAAAGGCAAACAACAAGTCACCTACTTAATGCAAAAGAATAACATACACTAAATTTAAAATCAAGTTAATATGGCCATACAGACAAGAAAAAACAAAACTTTCTGATATTTAATCATCAAATCAAAAGCCACCTGTATGAACAAAAGAAATATTCCTTCTGGACTGCTTTATATTTTAATATGATAAAATATCAACATATAGGGAATATACACATCAAAATGCTTTCGGGTGATGAACTTGGATAGATAATAAGAAAATTCACTTTTCAATCATCTGTTTGTTGCAACATTTTAGAAGATACGAAAGACTCAAAAACTGAAAGACAAAGAGTGGATTTGCATTCATTTTTCTATATTTATCACATCACAATTTAAGTTAAAAAATATTCAAAATAATGTCCTGTGATATTTATTACCATATCTATGACGTGATAAAATTATCCCAGTGATAATTACTGAGACAACTCTTTATCACATCTAACCTTCGATATATTACTCCAGAAGTATTTAATAATGTTCCCTTAAAACACCCAATACGCACAAAGTCACAAGTAGGAGTCAAAACCACAAATAATAATGCAAGAATTAATAACCAATGATAACTCAACTTATTTTCTAAGAGTAAAAAGTAAGCATTAGCAACCACAAACGATAACTCATCGTCTTTTCTTACAAAGTTAAAAGTAGACGTCAAAAACTACAACTGATAACTTGCTGTGTCTTCTTACAGAGTCAAAAGTAAGAGTTAACAACCACAAACGATAACTCACCTAGTTTTTTTATCGCGAACAATATTCAAGTACTCTGCTTCCATCAGTTGCCCATCAAAATAAGTGATTGGATCTTCAAACGGATATTCAAAGCCTTGAATACACTCGCATTTATAACCTCCTGTGTCAAAGCCTCTGCCCTGAATGGGAACACACTGAAACAGAAAGGAAAAGAGAAATAAAAGAAATTCAATTAGAGGGAGGGCATGACTACCTCCTCCGTGTTCACCTGTGTGTCGTAAAAGTAGATTAAATGGGACGGAGCAAGGGCACTGGGAATCCCCTCCTATATAGTTTCCTTCCACAAGAGTCAGGTTTTCTGCTTTAACTCAGCCACCCCATTTCAAGGGGGATTATGGCTTGCATTGTAAATACAGTATACACCATGTTATATACCACAATGATCAACAGAGACCCTACAGTAAATGAAATAAATATTAGATAAAATATTTTTACCTGAAAAAAATATCAATGGAAATGTACATAAGGTATACATAAAAGTACTATCTCCATATATACAATGTGTTTTATGAATGACTTAATAACAAATTCTGAAACAATGAAAACTGATAACAAAATTTTGATATTGCATTGCAAAAAAAAAATAAAACTTACATAAGAAGTCTTCCTGTCACAGCGATGAGTGTCCTTGAATGCATTCGGCACATAAAATTCATTTGGACATTGAACAATATCTAGCTTCAGGAGATCCATTGTGACCCTAACAGCTCCCCTGAAAAAGCATAACAAAACATTAAGAATAACAATTAAATACACCATCATGACAGATGATCCTTGCCCAATTACCCTGTGGTGGCAACCCTTTATCCCCAAGAAGCTTATAGGAGTGATCAATGTATATAAGCGTCTGGTAAATGTGAGCCCATAAAACAGGGGATATTGGCTTTTGTATATGTATATAAGCATAATTATTTTGCAGTATATGGGAAAATCCATTTCCTAAAGTATCTCTTTTGACCGATATGTACAGGCAATATTATCAGGATATCAATGACACTTGTATTCTTTCATGTCCTGCATAGTTACAGTTCTTTTCCTAAGCTCACATCTGGTGTGTTGGTTGCACATATCATACTATCCCTTCACATCTAACAAATCACAACATGCCCCATATCTATTTCTCTTTGCTCTATGTTTTCTTAGTGCTTGGGATCAATGAGGGCAATTTTCTTTGTCTGTCCCAGTGTCACAAAAACAAAAATATACAAAATTCGGGAAAGCAAATGCATCACTAGACTTAAATGATCTGTGTTCATTTCTGAAATTTAAATTGAGAAAGAGAAACAAAATACTGTATACTACACAGCTTTGAACATACACTATGGTCAAGTATTACAGTATATCCAGTACTGATGCAATCACAAATTATTTCAGATAATTCAACGGCACCATCATCAGCAATCATGAAATGTTTACAAACGAATCCATCCATAAGGATTTTCTATGATATATGAAATAAAACACAATTCTTTTATGTCATAACCAGCAAACTTGTTTTTTCTGCCTGCATACAAAAAAATTTATTGTAACTACAGTAGCCAAGTGGTAGAGTGCATGAGTTACGAAGTGACTGATGCTGGATCAAAACCACCATGGGGTGTTATGAATCGCATCCAGCCTTAACTCCCCAAGTTCCAACATGTCAGTGTCCACCTATATTTGAATGGGGAGTAAATATGATGCAAAAAACGTTGCTATCTCACAAAAAACTCCTTGTAATTCTCTTACTCACTTGAACTCCAATTTTGCTCGTAGTGAATCCCAGCCGAAGAATGGAGCCGTGTAGTGCACGACCCATCTTTTCACATATCCATTACAATCGAATTCTGGAATACTCCAGTCTCCATGCTTCAACTCTGCAGCCCTGAAATTATTAACAGAGGCATAATAAGAATCATATAATTATGAGTATACAGGGGTTCTAAGTTTACACTATCCTCGAGTTGTGATGTTTCATGGTTACAACACATCTCCCATAAATTATTTTGCCTCCTTTTTGATAATTTATAGCCTGTATCATGTCTCCCAAGAGTAAAGTATATTCTTCTGATGGGAGTGCTTAATAAAAACGAAACCCATCACCATGGAAGTGACATCAGAGATGGCAATATGCATGGAAAAGGGAGAAACCTTACTACTGCATTATTATAGGTGTTTATTTAGGAGTGTTGCGATTTACATTGAAATACTTGTAACATCACATTTCAGGAACAGAACTCTGACGTAAATCGAGAATTAAGGCTGGAAGCCCTTTCTAGCAACCCACAGTGGGTGTGAGGTAGGAAATATAGCTTTAATTCTTCAGCTCCAATCAGTCTGTGTCCATCCCCATAATGGGATCAAATACTGCAACTTAAAATTTGCAAGGGCATTGATTAGGCACGCCTATAAATAGAACCAGACAAAAATTTAAAAATATACAAAGAACGTCCAGTCTGTAAACATTATTGAGAAAGTACTCTAAAAGCAATGACAGAACACAATAATGAATACATTCAATTATTAAACTAATTTGTATATGAGGAAAGAACGAATTACCTTATCCGTTATTATTATAATAACAAATATTTTCCATTTCTAAATCTAATTGTAAAAGATAAAAGAGAAAAACCACATTCCTTAGTGTCATAACAAATATTTTCCATTCCTATATCAATTGTGTAAGAGGGAAGAATAAATTCATTCTATTCTTTAGTATAAGTCGAAACTAACACAGTGCATGCATTTAAGCATTACCAATTCAGTAACATACTTGTAAAATGTGGGATAACGTTCATATTTCATGGAGTGCATTCCCGTAGCATTGTGACGAAGCTTTAGTTTAATCCAATATTTCTCCAGGTCATCAAAATTGGTGGACCATCGACTCTTAAGTTTTCTGTAAATAACGATAATATAAATAATACTCAGTCTTCATGAAATAAAGACAAACATATGAAGATTAAACACATTTTGAAAGGCATAAATGAGACAATGAGCACTCAAAATATTCACCTTCCAATGGGCCTCTTCAGCATGATGAGGCCCAGTGGAAAGGGAAAAATTCTGAGAACTTCAAAGGTAAGGTGCATAAAGTCAGAAAACAAATATTCATAATATCAGAAATTCCTCTCGTAAAGTGGGTGGTTGAGCCAAAGCACAAATCCATTCTCCGAAGCCCCACTCAACCTATTCCTGGCGTCATTGTTGCTTAGGGATAAAAGGTCACAATTCCCCTCACCTCCTGCTTGGGTTTCCACAGTGTAAACAGGGCAAAATTCTTCTGCCATGGGCTAAACAGCCAAAACTTGTTTTACTCGTACTGATTCATTCCGCAGCATCCCCACTGCTGCACCCATCTGTTCCAATTCATAGTTCAGCCATCATTAGTTTTTGCACTTGCCCTTCCCTGCTCCAATTACATAACACATTTACCCAATCCATCTCGTTCTTGGTCTCTCTCTTAGCCTTATTCCACTTAATTCAGCTCTTCACACTCTCTTTGCCAGTCTTTCCTCATTCATTGTTTATATATGTCCCAATCACCTCGACACTCTCAGATATAATTTACCAATTTTCTATGAATGCCCTTTCTCTGCTCCACCTCCATGCTTCTTGCTCTATCCATTTTTGACACACCTATCATAAGTATTAAACATCTCATCTCCAGCATATTCACCCTCTTCATTTCATCCCTTCTTACTTTATGACTCTTTGCTCCATACAATGCCATAAGTACATTCAGTCCTTCCTATAACATTCTCTTTCCATTCATTTGTAAATACGTATTCCTCATCACACTTCATTCACCCTAAACATTTCCTCACTTCCTTCACTCAGTAACTCACCTCCACATGCACTCCTCCATTCAGCGCTACACTCTACCCTGGATACTGACAACTCTACACTCAATAACCATTCATTCTCTCAGATATTTATTTCAACTAGATATTACACTTAAGAACAATACAGAATGGTACAAACTGCTCATGTATTCAGTATTATATATAAAATAGAGAATATGTTTCACACCTGAACCATGGAGAATTCGTGTAGACTTCACGGGTTGAATTCAACCGAGCCAAATCTTCCATGGAGAACTTTCGAGTATTTAACTGAGTTTTGTAGGCTAATGGGGCAAACAATGTACGATCTGTAAACTTGTTCCGGTCCCAATACATAGCCGAGGCCCACACCTGTCGTCAAGACACATATGTTGACTAGATACATTTTTGATCTTTTAAATTCTCTGAACAAAATATCAGCAGTTCAACAAAAGGTCTTCTTATCTTGACCTAGTTATGAATTCTCTTAAAACTTTCTAAATTCCACAACAATATTATTACATTAGGTTTAAATATGAAATGTACATTAATTGCTAATAACTTACCCGACTGTTTCCAAGGATAAGAGAGAGAACTTCACCCATCATTTGATCTTCTGTAAGAGGTTGATCGACAACTCGCACACCTGAGAAAATCTCATTGTGATCCACAACCTGCAACAGTTATGTACTATAAACCACTACATTAAAATAAATGCAATTTATAATTAATAACGGACACCATAATCGTAAGCATTCCTTTACATCATGTAAATAGTTTCATAATATCTTCTAAAAAGTTTGGTTCTAAGCCACTGCACCTGGCAAGTGCCCCCATAGGACAACTGCACCAGATATTTAATTCTATTCAGGCTAATATGTCTAACATGAAAATTGCCTGCAATGCAAACTCAAACCTAACCTAACTTTAATCCTATTATTGGACAACTCTCACTGGAGAATCAAAAGAGGAAGTGTCGAGGGACAATTGTTTTATGAGGCAGTTCTCCTAATACCATAATTTTACTCCAAAGGATGACTCCACACTAAAGAAAATGATCACAACTGAACTCACCTGAAGAAAAGCACTGATGAAATTAGCCAGGCGCAGAGCCATTCTGGCTTCATTCTCAAACTGGTTTTCAACGCCAAAGGCCATATCACCTCTTAGAATAAGGTCATCTGGAGGATAAGACTTGCAATTTTCAGGTGTTACAGCTTTCAAAAATTCAATGACTTCATCTACATTCATAGCATTTGTACGAGTGGCATTGGCTCCAGTCACATTATAGTAATCCTTCGAGAGATACTGCATTCGGTCATAATCATTCATAGGATTGTAGTCGAATGGCAACTTCTGAATCCCTGCAAAGATGATAAGAATTATAAAGAAAAAAGAAAAATCCACTATAATTATAGTGCTATATTGACTCTTAAGAAATCAAATCCTACATATTTTTTTTTTAAACGGCATCCATCAAACTCAATGGAATCTGGATATAGTGCAAGAGTATATTCACTCCTGTATAATTTATTCATGTAACTAAAACCACATTCCCTTTCATTAGTATTTCAGCAGTTAATGATGCTTTCCAATACTAGTGTATCTTCTCAGGTACACTACAAATAAACACACTCACCTATAATATTCAATACATTTACCCATATCTAATTGACTACCCTAAACTATATACATCAGATAAAAGTGTACGTCTGTATATCAAGTGTGGTGGCCTCATGTCCATCAAGCAACACTGATATGATATAGTGTAGCGCTAATTGAAAAAAAATATTATTACTTCGCCAGAACAGAACAGAAAAAGATGCTACTGTGCTTTATCCTACCATTCGTATCCTCATACTCCTTATTAACTGCTTTGTGGCAAAGTAATAATATTCTGTGTGGAAGTAACTGCCAACCCCTCACTCTCCTGTCCCATTTAGTCATCTCTTATGACACCGCCAAGGATATTTAGACAAAAAATATTAAAAATAAAACTGCTCATACCAATCTAACTAGCATTATATTCAACTCCACTGATAATAAAGTTAAGAACTTACAGCCAATTGGGGCACATCCAAATGATTGTTTATACTGGAAAAGCGTCGCTCTTTCTATCATCTCTCCCAAGTACGGCCTACGAACAACATTTGGCAGCCGGAAGCCTGGTTTACATCTGCACTGATACCCACCACGTCGAAAACCATATCCATCCAGTGGCTCACACTAGTCAAGTAAATTAATAATTACTACCAGAGTATACACTATATCGTTATCAAATATATTGAGGCAATATACAAAAGCATTACATTGTAACATGTATACAAATGTTCACTTTGAATGAAAGGAATTTCAATATGCAACAACGTTTTCAAAGTTACAGGTAATATTACTAGCAAATAATCACTTTCTATAAACAGCACTCTATTTCTACCATTAATCTCTAAGCAAATTGTATTTCCATTTCCATGTAGCACTGCCACAGTAGTAATGCTGTCCTGTGAGACCATACTGGCCACCTGTTCATAGTCAGCAAGATCAGACTTATATAAATTTTACAGGTGTAATATAATCAATTTTCAAAGGATATGGTTATTTTCTCTAAGAAATCATTTGAAAACATGTGTCAGAGACATAAAGTTATGCAAGACAGAACTTTTATATTAAAGCCATCATACTAGACTTGCAGAGCTATCAGAGATCTAGAGAGCAATGTAAATATGTTATGAATATGAACACTGCTTGTGTGGTAAACCCCTGCCAACTCAATAGGTTCAGTCAATACAATGACTGACATATGCATGGAAAAATAGTAGAATAGTATCATTAGGAGTTCTGGCTTTGGTAGGGATAAAAGTCTTTCAAGTAGCTCTCAAAGTACAAGAATATTTTGATAGTTTCAAAATATTTGCGGCATTACCTCGGTTGTCTCCTTTTTACACCTCGAAGTATCTGCAAACCTGTTCGGTCCATCGTTACCCTCCCCTTTCGGACATTGGTTTATATCTATCCTGTCAAAGTCCATTTCCATGACAGATATTCCCGTAAAGGTTGGGTACTCAATGTGGCGGTACTGTGTATGTCGAGGGTATAAATCAGCTGTTGGCAAGAAAATTTATATATATAAAATGTTTCTTTTACAGGTTTTCATTATAAATTAAAAGCCAATATAGCCAAAAAAGAAAATAAATTCATTGATTTTTTTTTAATTCCTAGCTGTAATAATGCTTAAACATATGAGTTTTCATGCAATAAAAAGACAAATTAAATAAAGGAAATACAGATTGTGCTTGTTACAAAAAATTAAAACAAAAGTGCATGAATACTGCAGTAACAATGTAGAAAGATGAATACATTATGCAGTTTTTCTTATTATCCTACGTACATAAAGAGTTAAGTAAAAAGACAAAACTATGTTTATGTCAGTAATGAGCAAAATAGCGACATGAAATAAGAATGCAAACCAGACACAGGAAGTTATACATAAATGTGTCACAAATGTTAGCAACTTACCAAATGGAGTAATAGCTGGAAGAGACCACTTATTAGAACGACCACAGTCATAATAAGGTCTTGTAAACTTAACAGGTCCAGGGGTTTCATCAGGGGCATTCGGACCATGGAACACATAAGTCTCGTTGGTGTTGTTAGAATAGCGAATTTTCACCTAGAAAGCAAAGTTCTCTTTTGATACATAAAAGTAGAAGCGGAGTAAATGTGGTGGGATAGAGTGCAACAGCCACCAAGTACGCTTATCTTCTATAAGAAATTATACAAAAAAAAAATAAAAGAAAAAAAAATGAAATATTAATAAGGTATAGCACAAGACAGTTCAAGTTCACATATTACAATACAGAGGAGGGGATTTCCAGTCCCCTCGTTCTGCCCCATTTAGTCGACTTTTATGACATATAGGGAACCCAATGAGTATTAATGACTGCAACAAAACAACTGAAATAGCTGGGTTTCCACATACCTTCCCCATTAATATCTTATCTGTCTGTTACTTTCTGGCAATTAAAACAAAACAATCCGGAATGGAAGGTATGGCTCCCATCAATTGCTATCCTATGTAGTTGTTCTCAGTAACACTCAGGAAATAAAATTGCAATAATTCATTTCAAAAACATACATAAAAAATGGTCACAATCCTCTTCATAAGGTGGGTGGCAGAGTCAATGCCCACATATTTACTTAAAGCCAACATACCTTGATAACTCCTCTAAGCTCCTTGGGCATTAAGGGACGTCACAGTTACCACCAATACCCTGCTTGGGTCACCACCAGGTTAAGTGTGCAAGGCTCTTCTGTTACGAGGCCCGATACACTTGCAATAGTTTACTAGTGAGCTATAGGCTAAAAGGCTGCCACAATTAGCCCCATCTTGCTTGGTTCATCCACAGGGTAAGTGGGTAAAGATCTTCCACTGTGAGGCCTGGTACAATTGCAATAATTTACTTAATGAGCCATAATCAACTGACCTGGTAAGTTGTTAATTTATCTTGCTGCTGATGATTTGAGTGGGGTAACCAAGCTGTGTACCACTCGTTGACTCTGTAATCTTCTAACGTATAATTGAGAGATCTCTGTCCAGATGGCAGGATGGCTCCTAAATCCTCCACCTGGAAGAAATTCAGCGTGGAATATCGTTCCAAATGTACTGGATCATTGTAGTCATCCATTCTGTAAGAAAATTTTTCAACAGTTAATGCAGGATTATGTAATATATCTGGAAGCAGGGTGGTCATACCTGTAACTAAAGAATATAATACAGTGGAGGTAGTGCTATAGAACATCCACTGTACAAAATAAACTTACACAAGATAAAATAAGAAAAGTATGTAAGTTGTTCGTCATTAAAGGTGTATGAAATGATGCCTCTTATGTTGATAGGAAGAAAAGTGTATGGTAAACAGTTGCTGAAGGACCTATCCCTTATCTTTGTAATGGCACAACGGTTCTGTATCTGGATGAGTCAAAGTAAATACCTTGACTCTTAGCGGGTGGCAAATACAATTTAGGGGATTCCTAGTCCCACTGCTCAGCCCCATTTTAGTTGACTTTTACAACATGCAGGGAAACACAGAAGGTATTCTTTCCCACTCAGGGAAAACCAGTCTAAGAGACTATCCCCCATAAACACCTAGACTTGTACAAGAAATAAGAGCAACTGTGGGGGATTTACATAAAAAAGGAATAAAATATAATTAATAAATTTCTATGGTAAAAGATCAAGGCAAAGTATCTTCAATACAAATAGTGAAATAGCACAATATGTACAACAATAACATTGTCTAAAAAGATAAAAGGAATAAAATATAATTAATAAATTTCTATGGTAAAAGATCAAGGCAAAGTATCTTCAATACAAATAGTGAAATAGCACAATATGTACAACAATAACATTGTCTAAAAAGATATGACAATAAATAACTAAAAATAAGAGCTAACCTATCTCTCAAAACCTTCTTCAATGAATGATTATCTACAATATCAATATAACATTAAGAAAAAAATTCTCCAATGAATTACGATAATACTTTAATACAGGGATCTTGTAAAGATAAACAACCCCAAGAACCCCCGGTAAAGATAAACAAACCCCGTACATTGATGGGTTAAGCTAGGTTAGGTGACTTGCCTTGTATATATGAAAAATCCTAGATATTGGGGAAGCATTTCTTTACAGTGCCCAACATAGACTTGTTTCCATATAAGATAAGGATTCATCTTACCTGAATGCCCGAGGTGCAAAGAGGGGCATGGTCTTGTTGAAAAATGCCTTGTACGAAGATGAATATGCCATATTTGGTTGGAAATAGATACCACTGGCATTGATTTTGGGGTTAGCTGCCACGTCTGCTACCGTCGATAGGAAGTAATACATGAATCCTGGATCGTACTCAGAGGTATTATCAGATGCATTTACTGAAAAGACATAGGAAATTTTGCCATGTGGGGTATTATGATGAAGTATTAGAAGAATATGACCTATGTCTGCCATTTTATGCATCCCTACTGATCCTCATTCAAATGAGGGTGGGTACAGGCAAGATAGTTCTGGGGAATTAAGGCTGGATGCCCTTCTTAATGCAACACAGGGGCTCAAAAATGGTTTCATGACTTCCTGAGTCAAGTACTCTGCTACTGTGATCCCTTAGAAGGGGGAGAAAATGATAATAATAATCCGTAAAGCAAAAGCCATCACATATTATGAAATACATTAAATTCTCTAAACGGTTTAACAAATGGTATACTGTACAGTATTCACAACTATGTTATACACGATACAGCAAAGTTGATTTTAGAAAATTCATGATATCATAATTTCAATTATCCATTTACTAGTGATTTGCAAATTCATAAAGTAAAACCCATTAAATACCTTTATCAAAAGAAATCTTGTAAAATATTATATTCGCATCCATATCTTTTAGAAATTGTTATGGGGAAAATAGTAGTGCAATAGTTAGAGCACTCGACTTGGGTAGCAGATCCGCGACCAAACCAAGACCACTGCATAGAAATAGGAAAGGCACTGATCCTTGATGCCCCAGTTCCAACTTGTTAGTGCCCACCCCCTTAATAGTAATTAATACAGACACAAAATAGCAAACATCCCTTAGGAATTATTAGCTAGTAACACACTATTTTAACCTAAAGTATCAAAGACAGATAAAGTAATGCTTACAGGAAGGTCTCTTGAAACGAGACTGAAGAATGTAGGAAAAGAAGAAAGCCCTGGAATGAGCCATGTTATGGAGGTGATACAATGCTGTCCGATTAGGAAAGATTGGATTAATATTGACTTCTTTGATGTCCGGTAAGTGGGAGACACTATCCTCGGGTAAATACAAGTCCATCTGAAAATTAATAACGGGCATACTGTAGTTATTAAACTGCTTGTCTAATATGACAATACATATGAAAATAATATTTAATTTAACAAGAAAATAAATCACGACACAGTACGGGTATGTAAAGAACTCACACGCAAAATTTAGTTGCGCAGTGTCATAAGATGAAAATATGGAACAAATTACAGTATTAGATCAACATTATTTCTCAGATATACTTTGGTGAACATTCTCAGAGTTGTCTAATTTTTAAAGAATTACTTTTTAATAAGACTAAGCTAATGGTATATCTGCTGATAAAAAAGTTATCAAAACCATAATCTCTAAATGGAAACAATATGAGGAGCTCCAAAATACATAAATGATAGCCAGTGTCTAATAACTTAGTACTGAGTAAACATAAGATGATAGTCTGCAAATGACACTGCTATGTCCCACTCAATAATTATTTTGAAAAAGTTTCATGCTTGAAATACTAAGATTGGATATATACTTTTTATCTTTATACGTTCAGCATACTGTACTTCCTACAGAATATCACTGCATAGATACAGGTCTGCTTGTTCAAGTAAGCAAGCCAATATCACTACACTACAGTTTGGTATTATCATTATTACAGTATGTTACACTATACAAGAGTGCCACGGTAGCTCAGTGGCAGTGTGCTTGAGTCAAAAGGTGACTGATGCAGGTTTGACCCCACCATGGGACACTAGGAAAAGTATCCTGTCTTAATCCCCCTGCTCCAAATTTTTAACAACTTAAAAGCATTGTGTATAAAGTATGACAGAAAAAGTCAATTTTAAATTACTTAGCCCACCCTAATTCTAACAATATTCAACAGTTTCTGAACATGGAAAAGTTCCCCTGGGTAGATGCAGAATCAAAGACTTCCATATCAAGTAATACAATACACGGGTATTGGATATTAAAAGCATTGAAAGTTTATATTTTTTCTACTGTACTTGAAGATTAAGCAAATTCCAAATAAACTTAATATAAACTGAATACTTTGTTTACAATATTGGAACAGCGTAATGAGGCACAAAATGTTTTTAATCTTAAACCTTTGGTAGCTAACGTGGAGTAAATGTCAAATTTAGGGATAGCCATTTTGTCAAAATTAATCCCTATTAAGAGAGTATCACAGACAGATTAAAGCTGGGGAATTACTGCTGAATGCTCTCCTAATGGCCCAAAGTGGGCTCGAACACAGGTTTGTCATTTCCTGGGTCAAGCACTTTAACCATTGCGCTGCTGCAGTCTGCAAGTGCTAAAATGAGGGCATAATGCATTGTTGGCGTAAAGAAAGACGACACAGGAAAACCCTAAATATATGGAGTGAAATATGTGACAACTGTTTTCACTAAATAAAAAATTTTGGTTTATGAACGCAGATTTCAAACGTAACAAACTGAGAACAGAGGATCACTCTAGACAATAACGGTATTGTATTGCATAACATCAAATCACAGTATAAGCCCTAAGAACTACTTCCGAATCTGATCTTGAACAGTGGGGAATTTAAACAATATATAATTTAGAACATAATACAGTATTCCATTAATTACTAGAAAGAGAAACTTTATATCCAACAACAAATTAATTTTTAGTAAATGTGTTTATCACCATCCCCAGTTAGGGAAAAGCCTTATGGAATGTATTATAATGCTAATTTTGGCTAGGTCTGTTACGTAAAGCCATCCCCGATATGAAACGAGTTGATGATTGAAATTACTTTTTTAAGTTCTTCAGATATTTTTTTCAATGATTTATATATTCATTTCACTCGGTAGGGGTGTAAAAGTAAACATTTACCGCTCTTTCTAAGATAGTCACATTTACACAAGATCACAGAAGCATCATTATTATGACACTTTGGTGCCACTTTTGAGTTTTCACTATTGTTCAACAACAGTAATGCAATAATTGAGACTATGACTGCGAACAAACTGGCAAAATACAATTTCCACACTGCATAGCAATCAGAATCTCATATACATCTAGTCTTAAAGCATACGGTGACAAACTATTTAGTACCGTTATAAGTTTGGGATCTTGTAGAGAAGATTAATTCCAGGGTGCTCTAAGGTTATTCGAAATTACAAGGCAAGTCATCTAACCTAACAATTTACGGGGTTACTTATCCTAACATAGGGTTCTGAGGGTTCCTCATCTTTCCAACATCCCAGTTCTAGTCATCTTGATATCTTTAGAATGATATAAAGTAATTATGAACATTATTAAGCACTGTGCCAAACCACTCCAGTAAAATGGTTAGTGCGATACCTCCGAGTTAAAAGAAATGGAAAAATATAAAAAACAACTAAAATTTTTTAAGTTCACACAACTTTCTCAACTGGAGGTGAACTAATCTAACCAAATAAAACTTGCTACAGAAATGAATATTAGGAGATTTGTATCTTATGGGTGTTAAAGGTAACATTTACCCACGATTAGAATAATTACTGATTGACATCCTGCACTATATTAAGAGTTATCAGGACTATACTTAAACTATATATAAAACATACACCTAATGACATTTTTACATTTGGTTTTATAAAATAATATTCAGGTGCAAAACCAAAATATATCACAAGAACTGTATATTTTTTCCCTTTGACTTTATGTAGTAATGTTCTGGAGGAAAATAAAATTACATGGCCGAAACCTTAAGATAATTTTATCTTTGATTTTATATGGCAATTTCCAACATCAAAATAAAATATATAACCGAAACTGAATGATAATTTTACCTTTGGTTTTACATAGTAATGCTCTCGAGAACATTAAAAATAAATCTCAGAAAATAAATGGCTTTTTTACTTTTGGTTTTATTAAGCAATATTATGTACCAAAAGGAAATACTGAGTATCACAAAAAGCTGAATGATAATTTACCATTGGTTTTGAATTATAATTTTCCAGTAAAATAAAGTTATACCATAAATCAGATAACTTTAACTCCGGTTTTATATATAAAATTCCTTTAACAAAATAATATATCAGAGAAACTGAAGGTTAATATTACCTTTGGTTTTATATAACAATTCTCCGGGGTCACGGCGAGAACCTTAGAATCGATATTATCAAAGGTATCTCGGTCAAAATATTCAAACTGTGCAACTATACAGCCCACTGTGGCGGCTAAATACCACACAATTAGTTGTCCAAAACCCCCCATTTTCAAAATAAATTACACAAATATATTTAAAAAGGCAATAAAAGGGGTATGCATTGGACGGATATGTAAGGCGTCACACCCTGTGGAACCCCACCACAATAACAACAAATAGTCAGTGTTACCAATACCACTCACCTGTGCACAGGTAAATTCGCTAAAGTATAGCAAAAATAAGCAGAAAAACGTTGAATATTCCCATAACGAAGAATAATTGAATGGAATAATAATAATATTATAATGGAATTTATAAAGTATCTAATAATATTACTGAGAGAAGCAAAATAAACTTATTACAGTTTAAAAAAAAATGGAAACTACAATTTAAAAAAAAACCTTTGTTTCTCTATGATAGTGGATTTTTTTGCCATGGGAATGAAAAGAAGTCAGACTAAAAAAAAAAAAATATTAGTAAATGAAAAAAATATTAAATATAATCGCAAGTAAATAAATATATATACGTAATTATGCAATAAATATTGGAAAGATTCATCAATATTATCAACAAGATCAAAATATGTAAAAAAAATACAGATGCAACTCTTTGACTATATATATATATATATATATATATATATATATATATATATATATATATATATATATATATATATATATATATATATATATATATATATATATATATATATATTGAAAGAGAGAGAGAGAGAGAGAGAGAGAGAGAGAGAGAGAGAGAGAGAGAGAGAGAGAGAGAGAGAGAGAGAGAGAGAGAGAGAGAGTGCTGAAAAAGCACCGGCCTCTTTATATTATATTCTTTTCTATATTGAACATAATATATCAATGACATTATTTTAAGATATAGGTATTGCCTCATGAAGACAATATAAAACGCTAATCTCTATATTGATTAACCTAATGGCTATGTTCAAAACGCCATATGTGGAGTACAATTTGAAATAAGAAATTTTAAAAGTATTCTCTCATCCAAACAAAATCTAGATACTCACCTAATTTTTATGTTCAAAACACTCTCCTTGGTGTTCAGTACAAAGATGAACTCTACCATATACATTTGCCAACTTTTTGACACATTTATACATTAATTTTAGAGGATTATTCATAAGGTTTTTGTCTTACGTAGATTTGTGATACTGAGGCTCTGCGCTTGCCGAATGTTACATTCTGCTGTTAAAATAGCGGCTTTAGATCCATTGTTAAAATTTCTGTAATCATGTTTAACTGGTTCAAGTCCTTGTGCTTTTGTTAATCGTGGGACCATATTTATTAAGATCTGAAATAATTAGAATAAAATACGTAAAGAAAACACTAAATAAAAGAAGAGGAAGACTATAAAAAAGGCCTACTTTTGCCACTGTATATAGCGCAAGAATTACATACTAAATAAAATTAAATGTATTACATAAAAATTCTTAAATACTGAAATAAAACACTCCACGATTGTGTGAATTCTTACAACACTGTGCAATGTCGTACCTCAAGTTCTTTTTGTGTAAAAAATTTTGAATTTTAGTATTCTACATTTGCCCAAGCTATTGCATAGAATCCTAGCCCGAACTACGATCAAATGACAAGCAGCTTCGGTATATAGGATTACAATTTTGTTCCTTCTTCAAATATAGTATTATATTTGTGATACTTCGCAAGGTTTTTGTCCATGGTTAACGTTTACAGTAATATTTCTTCATTGTGTTACTTTCCTTTGAACAGATTAGGTGCGACCTGACGAAATCTATAGCAAAGTACATACCGGAAGGAGACATGATTCACCATCCGCTTGTGTTTTCTGCAGCTGTCATGAAATTTGTTGTATCGTCCGGGAGACTTTTAAATTTATAGATTTTCTTGGGGTTCTTGTCCAAGATTAATGTTCCTAGTAGTATTTCCTCACTGACTATGCTATATTCCTTTGAAAGCATAGTTGTATTGGCCAACTTTCGTGTTCTGTAGATACTTAAAGAAGAAGTTATGATTCACTCCAGTGGAATGTGACAGTAAAAGCGCTAGTATCATCAACATCATCATATAATAATATAATACTTTATTTCCATTTCAATACAATGGGTATTCGTCAGCCAGGGTAAGCCCCAACCCCCACTGTGGTGTCCACCCACAGCAGTTCCTGCCAGTAGACAGCTAAACTCTCGGTCTTGACGGGAACCGATCTTTCGACCTCATGAATGCGAAGCCAGCGCGTTACCACTGTACTAGCCAGCAGGCTGGCTAATTTAGATTTCTAATACTTCAAAGGCTATGAAATAAACTATATTCGTCTACAGAATATAATGAGTGTTCTAAATGTTGTTGAATAAATAGCGATTTTTTCTTTTGTACAAAGACAACTTTTGGAATCTTCCTCTCTCCAGTGAGGAAATCTCGCTTCGCTACATTAGCTACATTTCAAGAATTACCACCGCTGTGGCAACTGTGGAAACATGCAGATCAAGCTCTTCAATATTCCCTCTCATTCTTCCACCATGCTAATCACTCTGCTTCTTTGAAATATTTACAACCGTTTCGCCATCATTATTAGATTGAATAATATAACAATATTATTGAGGATGTACTTTACATCATAATGAAGAACTAATTAATAATATATTATTGAATTTTCGTATCTATAGCTTAAATATTTCCTTCATATCAATTATATAGAAAAAAAAAAGACTTGATATTCTAGGCGCAAAGCCTCTAATTTCAATATTAAATATTAATTATATTATTATACAGCCGAATGGCGTTGTTGTTGTCGATGGATATAGCATACTGAACAAAGGATATTAACTAGACATAGAATATATTATCTTCAGGACAGTGCAGAAATAAAACGCTAAAATGAATTCATGAATGGTGAAAGTAAATCTAGTATTATTACTTTATAATATTCAGTCGCGATGTATTTACAGTTATTATTATTATTATTATTATTATTATTATTATTATTATTATTATTATTATTGTAGTCACCGTGGCTCAAGCGGTAACGTCCGCACTTTGAGGCGTCATGTCGAGGGTTCGCGCCCCATCACGGTCTGAGGTTAGCAAGGGCATGCACTCAGGGTAACGATTACATCTGCCAAAACAAGTCCTTCGCAAGTAGGCAACCGTCCTAGCCCTTGGTAGAAAAGGGAGTCCGTGAAGTAAACCCGGAACATTATTATTATTATTATTATTATTATTATTTTTATTATTATTATTATAATTAGTAGTAGTAGTAGTAGTAGTAGTAGTAGTAGTATCAATACCTGCCAGATAATCTGAAGGGAAGGAACTTGTTTTCTAACCCAAGATAATACAATTCCTAAGTGCATTCATTCAGTTAATGGTATGTACGATCATATAAATATCATATAACAAAATAACGAAACAAATTCACGATTAAAACGAATACATACCACGCAAACACCATCAAATAAACAAATTATATATATATATATATATATATATATATATATATATATATATATATATATATATATATATATATATATATACCTTGGTTGTTTCCCCCTTTAATTGGGGGGTAGCCGACATCAAGAAAGGAAAACAAATAGGGGGATTACTTTGCTCTATGGGCAATCACGAGGGAGCTAGCGACCGTTCAGATGGCACTGCTGGAGTGCCACAGCCCATCCTCCCGGCTCTTCCACAACCTGTGTCGCTTCACAACTGCCAGCTCCTCCTACTGCCCCTACCACAGGGCTATCTCTGTAAGATGCAGCCCCGTGGTAACAGCAGATGCCCATCAGAGCCGCGTCACAATCGCTCGCCACTCATTCCTATTGCTAGCACGCTCGCTTGCTTCCCTCACATCCATCCTCCTATCATTCAGGGCTCTCCTTACTCCATCCATCCATCCAAACCTAGGCCTCCCTCTAGCATTTCTCCCATCAACTCTCGCATTCATCACCTTTTTCAGCAGCCTTTCATCATCCATCCTTTCCACATGGCCAAACCATCTCAGAACATTCATATCTACTCTGGCTGCAATTTCTCTCCTCACACCCGTTCTTGCTCTCACCACTTCATTCCTAACCCTATCCAATCGAGATACACCAATCATACTCCTCAGGCATTTCATCTCAAACACATTTAGTTTCCGTCTCTCACTTACTTTCATACCCCATAACTCTGATCCATACATCACAGTTGGCACAACCACTTCCTCATACAAAACTTTCTTAACATTCATTTCCAACCCTCTATTCTTCATCACTCCTTTCAATGCACCCAACACTTTACATCCTTCATTCACTCTGTGACACACATCTGCTTCCACTCCACCATTTGCAGCTATAACCGAGCCTAAATACTTAAACTGATTAACCTCCTCA
>JAXCGZ010015810.1:35000-45306 GCA_037179515.1 Halocaridina rubra | reverse complement strand
GTTGGGTCTCAGAGAAACTTCGATGGGCTCCTAAATATTGCATCTTATACTGCGGTATTCAAGACATCCTTAATGGATCTCAGCCTGTGGATATCCTTGATAGATTGGGCTCTCTCATAACCGATCTCAAGGAGGTGAACGAGGAGATGAGCATACACATATGTGAAGTAGCACCTGTCCTTAGAGTCGAAGAGTTCGATGAAAAGATCAACTATTTCAATAATCAACTAGCAACTTGGAGTGAGACCAATGGGGTTTCAGTTATCAAGACTAATCTGCAGTTCAGGCTTGGTACCGGCGACGTTGATCGGATGTGTTATGATGTAAATGATAAGGGGGATGCTCTCAACAGATTTGGCGTAATCAGGTTATTGAACATAATTGCTAAGCAATGCCCATTCTTCAAACTAAGCAACAACTGGGAAGAAATCATATACCAAACCATACCTACTACATATGCTTCTGTATTGCAGCGGCAACAACGACCGGTCACGGCCAATAACGACAATCAAAATAACACATACAGGAACAGAAACTACGACCGGCATCGCCAGCTCCCCTCAATAAGAAAAAATAATGAAATCAGAAACGCCTCTCAAGAAAGTAGCAACGATCAGCATTCTAGAAGGGATCCTCAACAGCATTCGGATGGACGTCATACCCGGGATTTTCGTCATCAGAATCGTCAAATCCCACCTGGTATTCGAGGATGGAGACGAGACTCGAGGATGAATCACAGTCTCTATGATCTCGACCAACCACGGCGCTACCCCCAGCGTCCCCGGGAGAGGGAGAAATTGCAGCAGCTCTACAGTCGTCGACAGCCCTGTTCAAACTGTGGGGAAATAAACCATGATCTTTCCCACTGTTGGTTTAACTATAAACTTAAATGTGGTCACTGCCGTGAACATGGCCATAAAACAAGATTATGTCCCTTAAATATATAGCAATCACATTGTAATACAGGCTTATTGAAACAGTTCATAAACATACAACACATCAATGCACAATCACTTTTGGGTAATTTCGAAAATATTGCACTAATGATCAGAGAAAATAACGTGGATATAATGTGTGTTTGTGAAACTTGGCTCCAAGCTAATATGCAGTCTGGTTTTGTTGCTATACCTGAGTATTCTTTTTATCGATTTGATGGCGGTAGGGGTGGGGGTGTGGGGGTGTATGTAAGAAATCATCTAACGGTCTCCCTATTAAAGACCCCTGAAGTCGAGCGACCTCCTCATCTCGAAGACATTTGGTTGACTGTTCAGAGTAGGAAATCCCCTTCATTCATCCTGGGATGTGTATATAGACACCCACATGCACTCAACGACACCTTTGATTACATCTCCGAGGTATTTCGGTCGGTCTGTTTGAGGAGCAAACCTCTCATTATTATAGGCGACTTCAATGATAATCTCCTTCTTCCTAATAATAAAATGGGGAAATTAATTCAATCCCTCCACTTAAATCAGCTTGTGAATAAAGCAACCCGTACCACCGCTAATTCCTCCAGCCTAATTGATCTTATAATTACCAATACACCTAGTTTTATAGTTCACCACGATGTCTTACCTTGTCCTGTAGGAGACCACGAGCTTCTAATAGCTACAGTTAATGTCAGGAAGGAAAAGAGACCGCCAATTGTTAAAACTTTCCGATCTCTTGAGAATTATTCTCAAAATTGTTTCTGCGACACTCTTCTTAATGAATACAACATTTTAAATTCAATACTAACTACAGATTGTGTAAATTATCAAGTTTCTACTTTTACTGATGTTTTTACGAGATGTTTAAATGAATGTGCCCCTCTTACAACCAAAGTCATGACACGCCCTCCTGCCCCGTGGATTGACTCTCAGTTAAAAGAGCAAATGAAAAAGAGAGATGACCTCCTAAGGCAATTTAAATCTGATAGACAAAACTCCGAGATGGAAAGAGCCTATAGAAGAGAAAGAAACCTTACTAAAACAATGTTGTCCGAAAAGAAGAAAAATCATTTCAGGGAAGAATTTTCCAAGTATAAGGGAAATATCAAAGGAACTTGGAATGTTATAAAAAGAATAATTCCTGCAAATAAGGAAATCTTAGAAAATTCTGACCTTCTCAGTGATAATGTGGAAAAGCGAGTGAATGATTTTAATAAGTATTTTGCTGAAATAGGTAAGTCCACATATGAAAAGTCCCAAGATAATAATGACTTGATTATTAATCAACCACATAATTGCCAGCCTCCAGCTGAAAGAAGTATTATCAATAATTTTAGACCGCACCCAATCGATTTAGTCACACTTATTCTTATCATAAAGAACCTCAAACCAACAAACTCTTGTGGTTCCGATGGGATACAACTTCGCTTCCTAATTGACTCATTGCCAGTTACAGTATTTTTCATTTTAGTCATTGTAAATACATCCATTGTTACAGGCAGTTATCCTAACCTCTGGAAGCATCCCTATATCATCCCCGTTTTTAAGAGTGGAGATACTAATAATGTTGAAAATTATAGGCCAATCTCTCTTCTCAGCATTCTGTCTAAAATACTTGAGAAGGTAGTTGCCACCCAGTTAATAAATTTCCTTGAATCAAATTGTCTATTATGTGAAGAACAACACGGTTTTCGGCCTAAACTTTCGACCGAGACGGCCCTACTTAAAATTACTGATAAAATTTATAGTAATATTGAAAATAAGAAAATATCACTTTTATTATTGTTAGATTTGTCTAAAGCATTTGACAGTGTACACCATCAAATTCTAATGAGAAAACTTTCCAAAGTTCATGTTGACTCATTTTGGTTCGAAAATTATCTGAAAGATCGAATTCAATCAGTTCGAATGGGCTCGACTCTCTCTTCTTCTTTAGATATCAGTTTTGGCGTTCCTCAGGGTTCAATTTTGGGTCCTCTGCTTTTCTTAATATATGTTAATGATTTACCTCAATTTATAAGAGATTGCCTACTTGTTATGTATGCTGATGACACCCAGATTATGCTTACTGGTGACATTGATAGAATTCCTGAAATCTTAAAAAGGGCTGAAGATATATTAAACTGTGCCAAAAGTTATTTTAACAGTAATGGTCTTTTACTGAACGAAAATAAAACTAAATTCGTTATTTTTGGATCAAATCAATACCTGTCCCGCATTCCTGAGAACATCAGTATAAATTTCAACAATGTTTCACTCTTCCCATCTAATAAGGTTAAAAATCTAGGAGTTATTATGGACAGTACCATGACATTTAATTTTCATATCGATGAACTACATAAAAAAGTGAACGGGACCCTTATTTACTTGAACAGAGTCTATGAAAGATTCGAGCCTGATTGTAGGGTAATTGTAGTACAAACATTGATTTTAAGTATTCTCAACTACTGTCTAAGTGTTTGGGGTTCCACGACTAAGACCCAGATGTTACGAGTGAAAAGGCTCCAGAATTTTGCTGCAAGAGTTGCCATAGGGGGGGTGCATAAACATGATCACGTGACTCCCCTCTTTGAGAGATTGGGTTGGCTAAGGATGGACATGAAGTTCATATATAATATCTGTCTTTTAGTTTTTAAAATAAATCATGGAATATTACCGGAATGGCTCTTCTCATTGCCAACAGTTAATCAAGTGCGTATCAATAACGTCAACACCAGATATCAGAATTCTTTTTACGTGCCCAGAACTTCCACTGATATTGGGGCAAGAGCCTTAAATGTAATAGGCCCGAGACTTTGGAACTCTTTACCCGCAAACTTAAGAAGTTGCCAAACATTACCCTCACTTAAATCTCATCTTTTAAATCACCTACTTAATAAGTGATTTTAGTCTCATTATTATCCTCCCATTGGGTAAACGAAGTGTATGTATGCATATTTTAATGTGTAAATTTTTTGATTTTGTGCTTTGCAAATTTCATTAGTTTTATTTTGACATTTTACATTGTAATTTGTAATTAGATTAATTATCATGTGTAAATTTTGTGATTTTGTGCTTTGCAAATTTCATTAGTTTTATTTTGACATTTTACATTGCAATTTGTAATTAGATTAATTATCATGTAATAGCCATTTTTGATGGAATAAAGTTTTTGACTTTGACTTTGACTTTGACTCTCTCTCTCTCTCTCTCTCTCTCTCTCTCTCTCTCTCTCTCTCTCTCTCTCTCTCTCTCTCTCTCTCTCTCTCTCTCTCTCTCTCTCTCTCTCTCTCTCTCTCTCTCTCAACACACTTTCAACTTATTACCTCTCTCCCTACTCCTCCATACTTGACAGTTCTCCCTTTCTTCCTTGCTTGACAGAAGATCTTCCCCTTCCCATTCTTCTCTTCCTTCTCCTTGGCATTCACTTGGAACTTGAATGTGATGGTGGGAGGGTAGGGAGAATGGTTGGGGAGGGGGGGATTACATCTAGCGGTTTCACTGGATACGAGCTGGTTAACCACATTCCTTAGTCCTCATGGAGCACATGTTACATTTATTATTTGTATGATTTTAAAAGAGAAGAGGCACTTCCTGGACGATATATCGGCCACTTAGTATCCAGTGCAGAGTTTGTGTATTCGGTTAATGACCTCTTTTGTTTAATCCATGTTTGTAATTTAGTCTTTAACGTAACATTTTTTTTTTTTTTTGTCATTTACGATACTTCCATCTATTGGTGAATTGTTTCCATTGTGTTTGTGTATTTTTTTTGTTTGTAAAGTAATAGGATAGTTGTATGCATGCCTATAGTCTTGCATGAGTCTTTTATATAGGTCCACTAACGATAAATGTTGTCCTATTATGTGACTCGCAGAGTACCCTTCTGTCATCAATCAATTATTATACTATATTATAGATTGTAATGTTAACAATTGCATATCAGTGGGAGTGTCCGTGTGCACACGTTCCCTTGTAGCTCTTTGATTTTTGAAAAAAAAATTCTTTAAACGTACTAAGTCGACAGGTGCTGTGGATAAACTGACAAGTGTCTTGTTCCATACACATGTCTTGAAGTCATTGATATTCCCATCGTATCCTATTCATAGTCTCAAATTCATTGAGAGAATAGTTTTGGCTGTTCTTAGTAATGCTAAATTAACTGAGAGTTACTCTTGAAGGTAATATGACTCGTGTTTTACAATTCCTCATTTTTGTTATATAGGAAAATTAATCGTGCCATATGTTTAAGATATTTTTTAAAATGACATTGATTGAGATGAAAGGTAGATACTGACTAAATCCATTTTCTCAGATATTATATCAGCCAGTGGAATAGACTTTCGATCACTTGGTATTCGGTTCTTATTTATGACATTCTTCGTCGTCATCGTCAGCATAAAGCAGCTTTTATTCGCGGTTCATATTGAAGAGATGTATGAGTGGAATACTTTTAGCGAATATATATATATATATATATATATATATATATATATATATATATATATATATATATATATATATATATATATATAAAGTTTATCATTGTTTTTTCTTGATTGCAGTAGGGCAATGATAATTTTTTTTTTATTAGAAAACCCAGACGTAATCCACCCTGTCAATCATTCTAAAGTTTTGTGCCATGGTGTATCAAGTTCTGTGTGGCTACGAGGTCTCAAAACATGACGGCAGTAGTTATGGTAATTTTATTTTAATGGGGCGCAATGCCTCTGATAACTTCACTAAATCTGCAACACTTTTCATATTCCTAAGTTTTTCTGTTTTACGTATGATTTTTTTTTTTGGTATTATTCCTTGTCTTTCGTTTCTTTTAATAATCTTCCTTTTTTGTGCTTTAAATCTTCGTTCTCCATTTACATTTTTTTTTTTTTGGCATCTTTCGGTGGTAATAATAAGTTGATTGTATGTTGATGAGAGACGTTTATAAATTTGGGCCACAGCAGCTCACTTGCATTGAGCTCGAGTTGAACACCGTTGAACGTTAGCATGGGCATACAGTCTTAATCCCCCCACTTCGACCATCTGTGTCCACCCCCATTCGCGGGGACTCATTGTGATATATAAACCGGTGCACAGATAAGCTTATAAATTGGATGCACAGATAAGTTTATAAATGGGTTAATGTTAGTTATGTTTGATATAGGATGGGAGAAAGGCGTGTTTCAAATCTTGGCGGTCCCGTCCCGTTGGCATTTTACCTTTAGTGCCTCCTGCCCTCCAAATCCCTTTCACCAGGAAGTTCTGCAATGACTCTCCTTCCCTTTCCTCTTCCTCTCACCCCCCACCCCCTTCCTCACTCAATTCCGCACTTCCCTGACTCACCCATTCACTCCTTTAGCTCCTGCCGCCATTTCCCTTCCCCCCCTCCCTCTTTCTGCCAACACTCCCTACCCCCAGGAACAACGTCATTTTTTTTCGCCACACAGGATTCAGTCAGTAGGGTGTCCACAAAGTCTGGGTACATAGGAAATTTCACTATGCAGACCTATTCAATCGAGTTCACCTGAATTTTGTAAAGCGCATCAAATTATGCATTGAAAATGCTGGAAATCATATTGAAAATATTATTTATTAACATTAGATTTAAATAAAATTGTTTTGTTTTAAAAGTATGTGTTAATCTCCTGTGTACCCAGACGAAGTCTGGGTACACAGGAGATTAACACATACTTTTAAAACAAAACAATTTTATTTAAATCTAATGTTAATAAATAATATTTTCAATATGATTTCCAGCATTTTCAATGCATAATTTGATGCGCTTTACAAAATTCAGGTGAACTCGATTGAATAGGTCTGCATAGTGAAATTTCCTATGTACCCAGACTTTGTGGACACCCTGTATTATACTGTACGTGTATTGTCTCACATTCATTATGCAAATCTTGATTGTGCGTGTTGACATCTGCTGCTGGATGATTTATAAATTTAAGCTTAATTGAGAGAAAGCTTTACAAAATTTGAATTATACAAGAAAACAAATCTATATAAATGGGTTCGGTATAAGAGATGAGAAGATTGTTCAAATTCTGGTGATAATGAAAACCATACTCTGACAATTGCCAATTGTCGTCTCCGTTCATTGAGTGATGTTCCGATTTTGGAGCTCTTCGTCGGCTAATTCCTTCCTCATGGTATGGAGGAGATATGAAGAACTACCATCAAAAGGGGTTGTCTTAGCAGTAGTAGTAGTAGTAGTACTAGTGTAGTACCGCTTGTGGCCCCTTCATCTCTCACCACAAGATGGGATGTCGGTTATCACAGGGATAACGCAGCTTATTAACTTTCTCTTTTACCTTTGGCCATAGTCGTTTGGCTTTGTAGATGTTTAGAAATGTTGTTTTGTTGAAATATTCGAGATATTATCCGTTGTTCATGGGATTGGTGTCTGGCTTGCAACCGAGTCTGGAATCTTAACTCCTATTGTTTATAGGATGATATTTTAAGCTAGTTTGACAGCATTTATTAGCTTAGCAGACTAAGGTCATTATTAGAAAACATGGGTCTTTGGTTGAACAAGTCCCACTCAGGTTATATATATATATATATATATATATATATATATATATATATATATATATTTATATATATTTATATATATATATATATATATATATATATATATATATATATATATATATATATATATATATATATATATATATATATATATATATATATTAGCCGTGGCAGTTATCCGAATGCTCTCCGATGTACCTTTAGAGAAAGAAAGAAATAAATGGTAACACTAAAAGAGTACCTTTCCCGATCCCCCCCCCCCCATCAGATTTAAGTAAAGGGAAAGAAAGAGGTGTAGTTTGCTTTTGAAGCTCTAGGTAAAAAAGTCACGTTGATGAACTTAATCTATGCCTGTTTTCCGCCCATTGTTGTAAGTGTGTGTGTGGGGGGGGGGGGTTGTTTGTATTCATTTTTGACATATTTGGCGTGTGAATAGAGAGAAAAATCGTAGTGTGTGTATGTCTGTTATTCACCTATGCCATTAACGAACGTAATGTTCTTAAAAATGCAATATTGTACTTATGTCATTAAATGTGGAATATTATTTCGAGATATGAGATATATCATAGATATGAAAATTAAAATAAAAAAGAAAACCTTACTTATGTATTAGTCAACTTTAGAGTAAGTTTTTTTTTTTCTTTCAATATTCATATGAAGAGATTTTAGCGGGAAAAATGATTATTACAATTTTTTTTTTCTTTATATGTGCAAAAACATGTGTCAATACTTTCCAAAGGAAGTGATATAAAAGAGGTAGGGAAGATAACTCTCTTTCGAGGACATTTTATATGCTTTTATTTCGGGGGTTACGATTGGGACCCGATTTCTTAAACAGTGTAATCCTAGGATACCATATTGTTAGTTAGCTCGACACACAAATGGATTTCGTAAACGCATCTGACGCGGTTCTGTGTCCCGATTTCTTAAGCAGTGTAAACCTAGGATACCATATTGTTAGTTAACTAGACACACAAATGGATTTCATAAACGCGTCTGACGTGGTTCAGTGTATGGCTAGGATCCCCCCATGTGGGAATCCTAGCCATACACAGAACCGCGTCAGACGCGTTTTTTAAATCCATTTGTGTATGTCTAGCTAACTCACAGTATGGTATCCTAGGTTTGCACTGTTTAAGAAATTGGGGCTGGGTGTCTTCGCAATACGCCTTGTCTAACCTTTGCACTTAGACGCCCTCTGTTTTACATGTCGTGGCGTCGCGATAAATCCTTTTATTTACCCATCGGAAGCAGCCAATACATGGCAAGGTAAAAATCTTAAAGACAATAAGGTGTAATTGGCATCTCCCTGGTGGGCGAATATTATGATATTATATATAACAGTATTTGTTATGAAATTATCGTCTGTAAGCTTTATTGTAAGCTGCGTCTATGGGTGCTACTCTAGTATACATGTGTTCTACAAACATGATACTTCTGAAGTACGTACTCTTGATTTTGTGTGTATGTGATCTACACTTTCAAAATCACTATTCAGATAAGTATGGCTGGCCATGTTTGTAACTCCTTACTATGAATTAAAATCATGGATAGGTTTCCCAGTGACATTTGAGTTATTTTAGAAAAAGCAAGGTACTCATCTGTTGGGAATAAAGACGTTTAGCTTTTTCGTTGAACTTGGTATGTAAACCAGTCTACCAAAATCATTTAAAAATTAGTCGTAACGTCATTTTAAGCATTTGAGGAAAAAAAAATATGGTACTGCAAAGTTATTGGTTTGGCCAGGTAAGGTTGGGTTAGATATATCTATTTTATCGTAAATATTATCATAGGTCACTTTCTCAGCTAATAAATCATATACGCGAATAAAGTCATACTCATATAGGTCACATTCTGTATGCAGATCACTCAGTAAAGTGTCAAACCAGTTATACATTGTAGGGATTTATTTTACAATGTTATCAAGATGGCTGATTTACGGAGCGTGAAGAGCAGCGATTCCATCAAATTCTGGGAAACATAAAGACAGAAATTTTCTTCTTGGAAATTTTTCCTTAATTAAGATAGACCTTCCAGTTCCTTGTTTTTGCGTTCATCAAAGGGCTTATTGCGAATTTCAAGTATGCCTAACCTTGAACATTGACATTTGATTTCGAACGTAATATGGGGGTTAAAGCGTGAGTAGGTCCATGTCTGCAGATGCTTCTTTGAATGTCGACTTTTAGGTGGAAGTCCCACAATACTCTTAGCATTAAGGAGATCTATCGGAACCTTCGTAGGTTGCCGCAAGATTGATGAAGATATTTTGATTATAATAATCGGTTTTTCTTGCTACATTTCGTAATAATAATTAATAATAATAATAATAATGATAATAGTAAGCATAATAATAAGAATAATAGTCTTTGTTGTTGTTGTTTCATATTTACAATAAAATAGATATACCTTACGTGGCCTAACCAAGAAGGTTTCTTTCTTTTTTTTCTTCCTTTCTTTCTTTTCCCATCTTTTTCTTCTTCTCTTCCTTTTCTTTTTTCTTTTTCATCGTTTTCTTATTTTTCTTTTTTCGTATTTTATCTTTTTCTGTTGCTTCTCCTTTTTTATTTTTGTTATGCTTTCCTTCATTTTACTTTTTCCTTTTTTTTCTTTTGTTCTTTTATTGTTTTTCCCTTTCCTTCTTTTTCTTCCTTTTTTTCTTCTTTTCTATTCGTCATTAGTTTCTTTTTAATTTTTTTCCTTTTTTCTTTCTCTTACTTTTTTCTTTTTACTTTTGTTTTTCTTTTCTTTTCTTTTTTCTTTCCTTTTTCTTTTCTTTTTTCTTTCCTTTTTCTTCTCTTCCGTTTCTTTTTTCTTTTTCTTCTATTACTTTTCCTTCTTGTTCTTTTTCCTCTTCTTTT
>JAXCGZ010015810.1:0-30000 GCA_037179515.1 Halocaridina rubra | reverse complement strand
TTCATAAATAACAGCTTGCAAGCGTAAATTTATATGAAAGTGATAGGTAAACTTACCGTGAATGAGGTGGTAATGACACGACGTACTCATATACATAGGTATTTTACAATTATTTTTACGTTTACTGTATAAACCCTCCCTGCACTGTTAAAAAACCACCCTTTACTTTATAAATAACAGCATGCAAGCGTAAATTTATATGAACGTGATAGGTAAACTTACTGTGAATGAGGAGGTAATGACGTTTGTAGACTCCATAGGAAATTATTCCGCAGCCAATAACAGCTTTACGGCTGCTTTTTGTGAGCGAAGAACATAGTAATGGGGAGTTACTGTCGCTGTTTCTTCTTTTGTTGGAAGATGGTCTTGTAAGGAATCATGGAATCGTCGAGAAGATTGCAGAAGGTCACCGAGCGAACCATTGTCATGTTCCTGTGAGAGTTTTTGGACTGCTTTCACATGTTCATACATGGCTGCCAAGTGTTCGAGTGTAAGGCCAGGTTCTGCAATTTCTTTGTGCGTTTCCTCAAGTTCTTCTTCTTCCTCTTCTTCGCTCGCTGATTTTGTCATATCTTCCAAGCCTTCATCAGTCAAAGGCTGCGAGTGGCAGTCAATCAATTCATTCACGTCTTCGTGAGTCATATCTTTATAGCCTTCTCCTAGCAATGCAGCCAACTTCACAGCTTTCGCAACTGCCGAGTTATGGACTTCGTCAGGAGCAAATCCCTTGTAGTCGTAGATGACTTCGGGCCACAGCTGCTTCCAGCTGGCATTGATTGTGGCCGGCTTCATCTCTTTGATTGCATTCTGAATATTTTGAAGGCATGTAGCTATCGTGTAATTACGCCAGTAAGTCTTCATTGAGAATTCTTTGTCCGCATCCATGGCTTCAACCAGGTTCGCCAGGGCATTTCGTGTGTAGAGGGCCTTGAATGCACGAATAACTCCTTGATCCATAGGCTGAATAAGTGATGTCGTATTCGGTGGCAGGAACTCTACTTGAACACCGTCATATTTGAGATTAGTTGCGTGGCCACCAGCATTATCTATCAAAAGAAGGACTTTAAATTCAAGGCCTTTTTCCGCAAGATAAATTTTGGCCTGAAGGATAAAGCATTGCTGAAACCAGTCCGATGTGAGGCTTTTCGTGATCCAGGCCTTAGGGTTATGCATCCAATACACTGGCAGCAGATTCTTATTCTTATTCTTCAAAGCCCTAGGGTCTCTTAGACTTGTAGATAAGCCCTGGCTCTAACATGAAGTCCGCAGCATTCCTGCACATGATGAGGGTAATACGGTCTTTGTGTGCTTTAAATCCCAAGGCTTTAGCTTTTTCCTTGAAGAGAAAAGTGCAAGATGGCATTCTCTTCCAAAATAAGCCAGTCTCATCCATGTTAAACACTTGCTCAGGAGCATATTCCCCTTCAGCGATAATTTTCTTGAAGTCGTTTTTCACATAATCTTCAGCTGCAGCTGTATCTGCAGAGGCAGCTTCGCCATAAACCGAAACGCTCTTTAGGCCAAAGCGTTTTTTTTAATTCCACAAACCATCCCATGCGTGCCACGAACGATTATTTCCTCGGTGCTGAATCGCTGGATGGTCCTTGTTGTGGGTCGTCGATATCCTCTTCTCTCCCCTCCTCTCCACGGTTGCCACCGTTATCGGCGAGTTCATTTGCAGGGAATTTTTGCAATCTACATGGCCAAAGCAGATTCCATCCCCACTATTATCTTATTGCGGGGTGGTACGACCCTTTTCGCTGTTTTACTAAATGAAATAGTTGCTATTTTCCTGATATTTGCCTCGTACTTTTTGATGTAGCGAACAGTAGATTTCTTGAGGCCAAAATGGCAGCCGACATCTTCAAACCTTCTTCCTTCCTTCAGCATATTTAACAGTTTTACTTTATCTGCTATGGACAACATCTTCCTTTGCTGCTTAGGCTCACTACCAGAAGCCTTAGAAGATGAAGGACGCTTGGGAGGCATTGCAGAGCTTAAAAAAAGTGAGTAAAAAAAAATCACAAGCACAACGTATTAAGAAGCACAACATGAACGGCGCACATGTGAGTTAGACTGAATGGGTAAGGCGAGACAATGGAAGATTGTGGGAGAACTAAGCTTCATTCAAAAAGCCAATCAGACCCCATGATACAGAACATACAGAAAAACAATTATGTGATTCGTCGTCTCCCACCATTTCAGCCAATAGCATCCCATGAACTATCTCACGTAGGTGCAAGCCTTTGCGTTTTCCAAGACGCCAATACAGTGTATGCTATCGTACAGTATTTTATATGGTGCAATACTGTGAGTTATATGTTTAAATTTATGTTTTTTACTATTATTTCCTGTTTTATTATTCTTAGGCTAGGAAATAGTTTTTTATCAATAGAATAATGAAATACTGGAAAATTTAATATGTACTAGCTCACGTATGTGCGACCCTTTTCGTTTTCCGAAACGCTGATACCGGTATCGTATTTTACATGGTGTTATACTTTGAGTTACATGTTTAAATTTATGTTTTTTTTACTATTTTTTACTGTTTTATTATTCTTAGGCTAAGAAATAAATTATTTTGTCAATAAAGTAATGAAATTATTGGAAATTTTAATATGTGCTAGCTCATGTAGGTGCGACCCTTTGCGTTTTCCGAAATGCCGATAATGGTATCGCACTTTCTATGGTGCAGAGTTACAGTTTAAATTTGTTTTTTTTTTTACTATTTCTTACTGTTTTATTATTCTTAGGCTGGGAAATACATGTTTTATCAATAAAATAATGAATATATTTTTCAATATAATGAAAATACTGAAAATTTTAATTTTTTAATATTGTAATATTCTCGCATATACCCCTGAAAAAAAAAAAGCTCGCCCAAAAAAGCCCCGATGCACTGAATTCGTGAAAGGTGAACTGCAATATAGTGAGAGCTTTCTATATATATATATATATATATATATATATATATATATATATATATATATATATATATATATATATATATATATATATATATATATATATATATATATATATATATGAATCATTTTTTACCCCGACCGGGACTGGAACCTAGGACTTATGATTACTAAGTCAAGGCGCTACCGCTACACCACAGAAGGTTAAAAGGAATCCAACCTTATAGCTTATATCTGCTATGCTTTGGAATGAACGCATTCTAACTGAATGCCACTATGTTCATATTACAGATTCCCCAACCTCACTCGTGGCTTCACTTTAGCATTTAATTCAATTCCCAATCTCATTCGGGCCATTAAATAACCAAATAAGCACATTACATATGTGAAAACATGAATAATTTTTTTACCCCGACCGGGACTCGAACCTAGGACTTATGATTACTAAGTCAAGGCGCTACCACTATTCCACAGAAGGTTAAAAGGATTCCAACCTTATAGCTTATATCTTCTATACTTAGGAATGAACGCATTCTAACTGAATGGCACTATGTTCATATTACAGATTCCCCAACCTCACTCGTGGCTTCATTTTAGCATTTAATTCAATTCCCAATCTCATTCGGGCCATGAAATAACCAAATAAGCACATTACATATGTGAAAACATGAATAATTTTTTACCCCAACCGGGACTCGAACCGAGGACTTATGATTACTAAGTCAAGGCGCTACCACTACACCACAGAAGGTTAAAAGGAATCCAACCTTATAGCTTATGTCTGCTATACTTAGGAATGAACGCATTCTAACTGAATGCCACTATGTTCATATTACAGATTCCCCAACCTCACTCGTGGCTTCATTTTAGCATTTAATTCAATTCCCAATCTCATTCGGGCCATGAAATAACCAAATAAGCACATTACATATGTGAAAACATGAATCATTTTTTACCCCAACCAGGACTCGAACCTAGGACTTATGATTACTAAGACAGGGCGCTACCACTACACCACAGAAGGTTAAAAGGAATCCAACCTTATAGCTTATATCTGCTATACTTAGGAATGAACGCATTTTAACTGAATGCCACTATGTTCATATTACAGATTCCCCAACCTCACTTGTGGCTTCATTTTAGCATTTAATTCAATTCCCAATCTCATTCGGTGAGGTTGGGCTGTAATATGAACATAGTGGTATTCAGTTAGAATGCGTTCATTCCTAAGTATAGCAGATATAAGCTATAAGGTTGGATTCCTTTTAACCTTCTGTGGTGTAGTGGTAGCGCCTTGACTTAGTAATCATAAGTCCTAGGTTCGAGTCCCGGTCGAGGTAAAAAATTATTCATGTTTTCACATATGTAATGTGCTTATTTGGTTATTTATATATATATATATATATATATATATATATATATATATATATATATATATATATATATATATATATATATATATATATATATATATATATATATATATATATATATATATATATATATATATATATATATATATATATATATATATATATATATATATATATATATATATATATATATATTATGATTTGTAGGTTGGCCATGTCACCATCCGCCTGTTGAAAGACTACGACTGAAGGTATTGGGATGCAACTAGGACTGGTCCAGACAGTTCCAGGTTGAGTCTTCCTTCAAGACGGTTCTTTCCTCATGCATGCATCTCACTGAATATTCTGGCGTATTCATTACACATCTCTTGCTATTCCATTACATTTGACAAGTGACAACATTCCCCACATCTGTCTCTTTTTCTTTTTTTTTTCCTCACATTTTTATTATTTATGGAAGGTCCACAGCTAATGTCCCCCAGTACCTGGCATAGAGGGGTGTGAAGAATCTCTGGGGAACGTGTTGACTCTACTATTGGCTTGAGGGCAGACATGCCTGGTGGTAGTAATGATTCTGCCCTTAACCTTGCATCTCCCAATAGATCTGCTTCTTTCACTCTTCACTATTCTAACATTCGTGGGTTGAATTTTAATCTATCGTCTGGGGAACAGCACTTGGGCACTCTCCTCCCTAACCTTCTCCTCCTATCTGAAACCCAGCTGTTTACACATGCTTTCAGTGACCCTTTTCATATCTCTCACTATAATCTGTATACTCGTTTTCGTTTCAAAGATGGGGTCTGTGCATACTGCAACACTAACACTCCTACTGCGAGGCTCATGGACCTTGAATCTCCTGACTTTGATGTTCTCTGGCTAAAAGTCTATCTCTCCACTACCACTATCTTCCTTTGCTTCTGCTACTGTTCTCCTAACTCCACCGAGTTTGTGTCTTTCTTTGAATATCTGTCCTCGTGCCATGAGTTCTTGCTATCTTCTCACCACATGCTGAAGTTCTCTACATTGGAGACTTCAATGTACACCACAGTGAGTGGCTTTGTTCTTCTCACACTGATGTGGTAGGAAGCGATGCCCTTGCTTAGTATTACTCATGATCTGGAGCAAATTATCAAACATCCTACTCGCGTTCCTGATCGTCACGAACATACTGCAAACACTCATGACCTTTTTTTTACTTTTAACCCTTCAAGCTACTCTTATTCTGTGCTTTCCCCTCTTGGTAAATCTGACCCCTCTATGATCTCAGTCTCTACCATTTTCTCTCCCCCCCCACCAATTTTTCCCACTCAGCGCCGCCTTTGGCACTTTGAGCGTACCTAACATGAAAATTTACGTAACTTTCTCTTTGACTTCCCATGGGATGATTACTGCTTTTGGTCCCGCAACCCTGATCAGGTAGCTCTAAAAGTTGTCGAGATCATGACCGCGGGAATGGAGGCGTACATCCCCTCTTCTACAAATACTTTCTCCCCCCCTAAACCTTGGTTTGACTGTGCCTGCTCCATGGCTATCCAGGCTAGGAATCGGGCTTACCGATCTTACCAAGCCTCTCCTTCCGATTTAACTCGCTCTGCTTTTGTTATAGCTAGGAATCTCTGTACTGTTCAGATTCGTAGGTCTAAGGCTTCCTTTATAAAGAGGAAAGATGATGACCTTAACTCCTCTCCCTCCGACAAATGCTTCTGGTCCTTAGCCAAAAACCTCTCTCAAAACTTCTGTAACTCAAGCTTTCCCCCTCTCATTTGTTCTGATGGTTCTATAGCTTGCTCTCCCACTGACAAAGCCACTCTCTTTGGCTCTCATTTTTCTGCCAACTCTTCTATAAACGATTCCAGCGCATCCGTTCCTCAGTCTTTACCCCTCTCTAACCCTATGCCATCCCTTATCCTTTCTTCACGCAAAGTTCATAAGGTTCTTCGCTCGCTAAAGACGAACAAGGCAGCTGGTCCCGATGGTATCCCTGCAAAGTTCCTTAAGGAGTTTGCAGATGAACTGGCTCCCGTGCATTGCCGTCTTTTTCGCCTCATTCTGTCATCCAGTATCTATCCTTCATCTTGGAAGCATTCTCTAGTTCAACCTGTTCCTAAGAAGGGTGACCGCTCTATTCCTTCTAACTACTGACCTATTGCCCTAACCTCCTCTATTGCTAAAGTTTTCGGAACTTTGTTCAATCCTCACTTCTTGAAACGCCTTGAATCTAACTCACTTATCTCCGATCACCAGTACGGCTTCCGCAAGGGAAGATCCACTGGTGATCTCTTGTCCTATCTTACTCATATATGGTCATCTTCTCTGAGGAACTATGGGGAATCCTTTGCCGTCGCCCTTGATATCTCTAAGGCTTTTGACAGTCTTTCACAAGGCTCTGTTGGCCAAACTCCCTGCCTATGGCTTTACCCCTTCTTTCTGTTCTCTGATTTCTAGTTTTCTTACTGACCGTTTTATGTCTGTAGTTGTTGATGGCGCAACATCTAGCCCTTTCTCTGTTACCAGTGGTGTTCCACTGGGCTCTGTTCTTTCACCTACTCTGTTCCTTCTCTTCATCAATGATCTTTTACAATCCCCATCTTCCTCTCTTCTTCATGCCTTTGCTGATGATTCTACCCTTCACTTTTCCTCTGCATTTTTTTCACAACCTTCATCTGTTACTCGTAATCAATCTCGTATCACTCTTTCTTCTACTCTTAACTCTGATTTGCAGAGAGTATCTGAGTGGGGCACTCAAAATTTAGTTAAATTTAATGCCTCCAAGACACAGTTTCTGGCTATCTATTTATCTTCTTCTCCTCCTGATAACTGTATTGTCTTTGAAACTAATGAAATTTACCCTCTTAACCCTATATAGCCTCTAACTTGTCTTGGAGGAATCGTATAATCCAAATTTCTAAATCTTCATCCAAAAAATTGGGGGTTTTGTTTAGTTTTCGTCATTACTTTTCCTCTTTGGAGTTACTTAAAATTTACAGAGGTCTTATCCGTTCCTGCTTAGAATACTGCTCACACATCTGGGGTGCTTCTTCCTTTACTTATCTTCTTGATAGGGTTGAATCTAAGGCAGTCAGGCTCATTTATGATCCTTCTCTTACTTCTAATTTGAATTCTCTCTCTCTTCGCGGTTAGTTAGTGAGCTTTTCCGATACAGGGTCTATTTCTGCTGTTTTCTCTCTCTTTTCTCTTGGAAGCTGCTTCCCTGCCTACTGGGACAAGGAAATGATCCAGTGAAATTTGTCCTTATCTTTTGTAAATTTTTCAAAAAATATTTATCGCATTGTCATTTACCATATTCACTGTGCTATTGCCCACAGTTTTTTCTGGGTGATTGATTCTCAAGAAAAGCCTGCACCTCATTCCACTTACTAAAAATTTCTTTACATTCTTCACTGGACACCTTTTCCCTCTCATCCCCCTCCTCCGGTGACTGCTCCTCTTGGAGAATCCTTACCAGTTCACGTTGCAACTCAACTAATTCTTCTGTGGTAAGTTCTTTGTGGTCCTCCACCAGCTCCTCCACATCCTCCTCATTGACCTCAGAGCCCAAACTTTTGCCTGTGGCCACAATTTCATTAACAATTTGAATAGCTAACTCCTGCTTGAAGCCCTCAAAGTCTCTATCAGTCACACAACCTTGCCAAAGTTTCTGCCAGGCGGAATTCAATGTATGATATGAGACCTCCTTCCATGCTTTTTCAATGAGGTCAGTGCAGTGGAGGAAATTAAAGTGGTCTTTCCAGAAATCTCGAAGGGTCAAATTTGTGTCATTGGTGACCTGGAAAATCTGGCAAAAAGACCTTTCGTATACAAGTGTTTAAAATTAGAAATAACCTGCTGGTCTACGGGCTTGGAGGATAGGAATGGTGTTGGGAGGCAGAAATTTGACTTTTATGAAGTCGTACTGTATAGCGAGATCTTCATCCACACCTTGAGGATGGGCAGTAGCATTATCCAATATGAAGAGACACTTAAAGGGCAAGTCATTTTCCTCAAGATATTTTTTCACAGCTGGCGCAAACACTTCAATCAACCACTCTAGGAATAAAATCCATATGAACCAATCCTTTGGACTTGACCTCCACATTACTGGAAGGCTAACCTTCAGTACGTTATTGCGCTTAAAAACATATGGATTTTCAGAGTGGTAAACTAAAAGAGGCTTGATCTTACAGTCCCCACTAGAATTAGTGCTCAATAAAAGTGTAAGCCTGTCTTTCATTTGTTTATGACCTGGCAGTGATTTCTCCTCTTGGGTTGTATAGGTTCTCTTGGGCATTTTCTTCCAAAAGAGTCCAGTTTCATCACAATTGTTGTGGATTATAGCCTTCTTTTTCGACAAATTTAGCGAATTCCTTCACATAAGAATCCGGTGCTCTTTGGTCGGAACTAGCCGCCTCTCTATGTCTAATGACGCTATGAATGCCAGTTTGGTGATGAAAGTGTTCAAGCCAGCTTCTGCTGGCTTTAAAGTCCTCAACTTTAGCGCCACAAAAACTCTGAGAGCTCGCTACTAAATCATGGTGGATTTGCAAAGCCTTAGCGCAGTGCTCCCTTGTTTATCATGGGGGTTCAGTTCTGGAACCCGCCACGATAGGTGAAAATCTGCGAAGTAGGAGCACCATATATACATAGGTATTTTACATTTATTTTTATCTTTACTCTATAAACCCTCCCTGCACTTTATTAATAGCAGCGGGCAAGCGTAAATTTATATGTATGTGATAGGTAAGCTTACCGTGAATGAGGTGATGATGACGTGTACATACTCCACAGCCAATGGCGGCCGACATCCAAGAACCTTCTTCCTTCCTTTAGCATATCTAACTGTTTTACCTTTTCTGTTATGGTCAACATCTTCCTTTGCCGCTTAGGCTTACTACCAGAAGCCTTAGAAGATGAAGGATGCTTGGGAGGCATTGCAGGGGTTGAAATACAAATGTTTCACAAAATCACAAGCATAACGTATTAAGGAGCACAACGCGAAAGGCACACACGTGAGTAGACTGAACGGGTGAGGCGAGACAATGGAAGATGCTGGGAGAACCAAGCTTCAATCAAAAAGCCAATCAAACCTCATGATACAGAACATACAGAAAAACAATTCTGTGATTCGTCGTCTCCCACCCATCAGCCAGTAGCATCCCATGTACTATCTCACGTAGGTGTGACCCTTTTACACGGTGCAATATTGTGAGTTACATGTTTAAATTTGTTTTTCACTATTTTTTACTCTTTTATTATTCTTAGGCTAGGAAATACTCTTTTTTATCAATAAAATAATGAAAATACTGGAAATTTTTATATGTACTATCTCACCTAGGTGCAACCCATATCGTTTTTGGTAACTCCGATACCGGTATCGCATTTTCCATGGTGCAATACTGTGAGTTACATGTTTAAATTTATGTTTTTTACTATTTTTTAGTGTTTCATTATTCTTAGGCTAGGAAATACTTTTTTTAATCAATAAAATAATGAAAATACTGGAAATTTTAATATATACTATCACGTAGGTGCGACCCTTTGCGTTTTCCGAAACGCCGATACCGGTATCGTATTTTCTATGGTGCAATTACATGTCTAAATTTATGTTTTTTACTATATTCTACTGTTTTATTATTCTTAGGCTGGGAAATACTTTTTTTTTTTATCAATAAACTGATGAAAAAAAAAATCTCATTAAAATAATGAAAATACTGAAAATTTTAATATTTTGATATTCTCGCATATACCCAGAAAAATAAAAGCTTGCCAAAAAAACTGCGATGCGTTGAGTTCACGAAAGGTGAATCGCGATATAGCGAGGGATCACTGTATTATGGCCTTGCTAATGCTATCCCCAACCACTTGTTTTTCATATATCCACAACAATAATAATTTTTCTACTTCTTCTATCACTTGTGAACTTTTCTATGTTGATACAGTATATTTACTGCCTTAGCCATGTCAACTGCCCTTAATATCTCTTTACTCTTGAAAATAGTACAGATGGTTGATTTCGCCATGTTATACTGCGTGGCGAGATCGGACAAACAAACCCCATATTCATGTTTAGAAATTATTTCTTTCTTTGTTTCCACTGTTATGCATCTAGGGTGTTTGACGCCAATATCACTAACACTTTTAACTTTCTTAGGAGCCATAATAAGAGCTATTTGAAAAGTAAAACAATGGAAAATAAAACAAGAACTACGATCAAACCGTGGGCACCAATGCAGAACTAAGAGCGGGTGAGTGGGATACGTGGTGGCTTGGCCAACACATTTGTGTTCGCGGGTTGGATTTTGTTCGTGGGTTGGAGTAAAATTTTTTTCAAAATAATGTTCGTGGGTACAAGCGTTAGGGTTGGGGTCACTGCTGTTTATATATATATATATATATATATATATATATATATATATATATATATATATATATATATATATATATATATATATATATATATATATATATATATATATATATATATATATATACACACAGTGATCCCTCGCTGGATCGCGTTTCTTGGTTCGCGTTTTCACTGTACCACGGTTTTATTTTTTTGGCAAATTATTATTTTATTTTTTAGGTATACGCAAAAATATTAAAATATTGAAAAATTTTTTTTTTCAGTATTTTCATTTTTTTATTGAAAAAAACTAATTTCATTATTTAAGATATGCCTGTTCTTAAGCCTCTTCATAAATGTAATGTTTTACTATTGGGCATGCACTCTCTCGTGAAGAGAGCAGATTTCATAAGAAATTAAACAGACATTATCCTTTACTATAAAACATCTGTGCCCTGTGGGGCGGGCACAATATCAAAGAATAGCCTCACCGTATTCCCTGCGTGTCGTAAAAGGCGACTAAAAGTGGACGGGGCGGGGGGACTAGGAATCCCCCCCCTTGTATTAACCTCCTGCGAGACGTCAAAGAAGAAGGGGAGTAGAGGGGAGAATAACTTCTCCCCAAACTTTCCTTTCTTGATGTCGGCTACCTCCCAATTTAAGGGGGAAACAGCCAAGGTATATGTATGTATGTATGTAAACGTAAAAATAATTGTAAAATACCTATGTACATGATTATGTCATGTAATTACCACTTCATTCACCGTAATTTTATCTATAACTTTCATATAAAGTTACGATGCATGCTGTTGTTTATAAAGTAAAGGGTGTTTTTTTAACAGTGCATGGAGGGTTTTTATAGTACGTAAACGTAAAAATAATTGTAAAATACCTATGTACATGAGAATGTCACGTCATCATCACCTCATTCACGATAAGGTTTCCTATCACTTTCGTATAAATTTACGTTGCATGCTGTTATTTATAAAGTAAAGGGTGTTTTTTAAACAGTGCAGGGAGCATCTATACAGTACGTAAACGTAAAAATAATTGTAAAATACCTATGTATATGAGTATGTTACGTCATCATCACCTCATTCACGGTAAGTTTTCCTATCATTTTCATAAAAATCTACGTTGCTTGCTGTTATTTATAAAGTAAAGGGTGTTTTTTTAACACTGCAGGGAGGGTTTATGCAGTACGTAAACGTAAAAATAATTGTAAAATACCTATGTACATGAGTATGTCACGTCATCATCACCTCATTCACGGTAAGTTTTCCTATCACTTTCATATAAATTTACGTTGCATGCTGTTATTTATAAAATAAAGGGTGTTTTTTTTTAACAGTACAGGGAGGGTTTATACAGTACGTAAGCGTAAAAATAATTGTAAACAACCTACGTACATGAGTATGTCATGTAATTACCACTTCATTCACCGTAGTTTTATCTATCACTTTCATATAAATTTACGTTGCATGCTGTTATTTATGAAGTAAAAGGTGGTTTGTTAACAGTACAGGGAGGGTTTATACAGTAAACGTAAAAATAAATTAAAATATCTATGTACATATAGGCTGATCCTACTTCACGATTTTCCTGTCTCGTGCTGGGTCTTGGAAGCGAACCATTGCGATAATGGAAGGAACACTGTATATATATATATATATATATATATATATATATATATATATATATATATATATATATATATATATATATATATATATATATATATATATATATATATATATATATATATATATATATATCTCCAAATAAGCACATTACATATGTGAAAACATGAATCATAGTGGCATTCAGATAGAATGCGTTCATTCCTAAGTATAGCAGATATAAGGTATAAGGTTGGATTCCTTTTAACCTTCTGTGGTGTAGTGGTAGCGCCTTGACTTAGTAATCATAAGTCCTAGGTTCGAGTCCTGGTTGGGGTAAAAAATGATTCATGTTTTCACATATGTAATGTGCTTATTTGGTTATTTCATGGCCCAAATGAGATTGGGAATGGAATTAAATGCTAAAATGAAGCCACGAGTGAGGTTGGGGAATCTGTAATGTGAACATTGTGGCATTCAGATAGAATGCGTTCATTCCTAAGTATAGCAGATATAAGCTATAAGGTTGGATTCCTCTTAACCTTCTGTGGTGTAGTGGTAGCGCCTTGACTTAGTAATCATAAGTCCTAGGTTCGAGTCCCGGTCGGGGTAAAAAATTATTCATGTTTTCACATATGTAATGTGCTTATTTGGTTATTTCATGGCCCGAATGAGATTGGGAATTGAATTAAATGCTAAATTGAAGCCACGAGTGAGGTTGGGGAATCTGTAATATGACCATAGTGGCATTCAGATAGAATGCGTTCATTCCTAAGTAATTATAAGTCCTAGGTTCGAGTCCCGGTCGGGGTAAAAAAAAAAATTATTCATATATATATATATATATATATATATATATATATATATATATATATATATATATATATATATATATATATATATATATATATATATATATATATATACACACACAGTGTTCCCTCGCTATATTGCGGTTCACCTATCGCGGATTCACTGTATTGCGGTTTTTTTGGGCGTTTTTTTTTTTCTGGGTATATGCGAAAATATTAAAATTTTAAGAAAGAAAATTTTTCAGTATTTTCATTATTTTATTGAATTTTTTTTTTTTCATTATTTTATTGATAAAAAAAATTTATTTCCCAGCCTACAAATAATAAAACAGTAAAAAAATAGTAAATAAAAACATAAATTTGAACATGTAACTCTGCACCATGTAAAATACGATACCGGTATCAGCGTTTCGGAAAACGCAAAGGGTTGCACCTACGTGAGCTAGCATATATTAAAATTTCCAGTAGTTTCATGACTTTATTGATAAAAAAAACGTATTTCTTAGCCTAAGAATAATAAAACAGTAAAAATAGTAAAAAACATAAATACTAACAGTATTGCACCATGTAAAATACGATACCGGTATCAGCGTTTCGGAAAACGAAAAGGGTCGCACCTACGTGAGCTAGTACATATTGAAATTTTCATTATTTTATTGATAAAACAAGTATTTCCTAGCCTAAGAGTAATAAAACAGTAATAAATAGTAAAAAACATAAATTTAAACATATAACTCACAGTATTGCACCATGTAAAATACTGTCCGATAGCGTACAATGTATTGGCATCTTGGAAAATGCAAAGGCTCACACCAAAGTGAGATAGTTCATGAAATGCTATTGGATGAAAGGGTGGGAGATGACAAATCACGGAATTGTTTTTCTGTATGTTCTGTATAATGGGGTCTGATTAGCATTTTGATTGAAGTTTGGTTCTTCCACCATCTTCCATTGTCTCGCCTCACTCGTTCAGTCTAACTCACGTGTGCGCCGTTCACGTTGTGCTTATTAATATGTTTTGCTTGTTATATTTTTACTCACGTATTTCAACCTCTGCAATGCCTCCCAAGCATCCTTCATCTTCTAATACTTCTGGTAGTGAGCCTAAGCGGCAAAGGAAGATGTTAACCATAACGGATAAGGTGAAACTGTTAGATATGCTGAAAGATGGAAAAAGGTTTGCGGATGTCGGTCGCTATTTTGGCCTCAATGAATCTACTGTTCGCTACATCAAAAAGGACGAGACAAATATCAGGAAAACGGTGACTATATCTTTTAATAAATCAGCGAAGAGGGTCGTAACATCCCGCAATTAGATAATAGTGCGGATGGAATCTGCTTTGGCCCTGTGGATTGCTGATTGCAGAAAGTAGAACATCAGCATAGACAGCAATATCATACAAACAAAGGCGAAGAAGCTGTACGAGGCATTCGCTGCAAACGAACCCGACGACGACAGTGGCGACCGTGGAGAGGAGGGGAGAAGAGAAGATATCGACGACCCACAACCAGGACCCTCCAGCTATTCTCCACCGAGGATACAATCGTTCGTGGCTAGCAAGGGATGGTTCGCCAAATTTCAAAAATGCTATGGCCTAAAAAGCGTTTTGGTTTATGGCGAAGCTGCCTCTGTAGGTACAGCTGCTGCAGAAGATTACGTGAACAACGACTTCAAGAAAATTTTCGCCGAAGTGGAATATGCTCCTGAGCAAGTGTTCAACATGGATGAGACTGGGTTATTTTGGAAGAGAATGCCGTCTCGCACTTTTCTCTTCAAGGAAGAAGCTAAAGCCCCATTATTTCAAGCGCACAATGATTGCGTTACCCTCATCATGTGCGGGAATGCTGCAGGCTTCATGTTAAAGCCTGGGTTTATCTACAAGTCAAAGAACACTAGGGCTTTGAAGAATAAAAACAAGAATCTGCTGCCAGTGTATTGGATGCATAACCCTAAGGCCTGGATCACAAAAAGCCTCACATCGGACTGGTTTCACCAATGTTTTATCCCTCAGGTCAAAATTTATCTTGCAGGAAAAGGCCTTGAATTTAAAGTCCTTCTTTTGATGGATAATGCTGATGGCCACTCAACTAATCTCGAATACAACGGTGTTCAAGTAGAATTACTGCCACCGAATACGACGTCACTGATTCAGCTTATGGATCAAGGAGTTATTCGTGCGTTCAAGGCCCTCTACACACGAAATGCCCTGGTGAACCTGGGTGAATCCATGGATTCAGACAAAGAGTTCTCAATGAAGACTTACTGGCGTAATTACACGATTGCCACATGCCTTCAAAATATTCAGAATGCAATCAAAGCGATGAAGCCGGCCACAATCAATGCCAGCTGGAAGCATTTGTGGCCCGAAGTCATCCACGACTACAAGGGATTTGCTCCTGACGAAGTCCATAACTCGGCAGTTGCGAAAACTGTGAAGTTGACTGCATTGCTAGAAGGAGAAGGCTTTAAAGATATGACTCCCAAAGATGTGAATGTACTGATTGACTGCCACTCGCAGCCTTTGACTGATGAAGACTTGGAAGAAATGACAATAGCAGCGAGCGAAGAAGAGGAAGAAGAAGAACTTGAGGAAACGCACGAAGAAATTGAAGAACCTGGCCTTACACTCGAACGTTTGGCAGCCATGTATGAACATGTGAAAGCAGTCCAACAACTCTCACAGGTACATGACGATAATATGGTTCGTTCGGTGACATTCTGCAATCTTCTTGACGATACCATGATTCCTTACAAGACCATCTTCCAACAAAAGAAGAAACAGCAACAGCAACTCCCCATTACCATGTTCTTCGCTCCCAAAAAGCAGCCGTAAGGCTGTTCTTGGCTGCGGAATAATTTCCTCTGGAGTCTACAAACGTCATTACCACCTCATTCACGGTAAGTTTACCTATCACTTTTGTATGAATTTACGTTGCATGCTGTTATTTATAAAGTAAAGGGTGGTTTTTTAACAGTGCAGGGAGGGTTTATACAGTAAACGTAAAAATAATTGTAAAATACTTATGTACGTGAGTACGTCATGTCATTACCACCTCATTCACAGTAAGTTTATCTATCACTTTCGTATAAATTTATGCTTGCATGCTGTTATTTATGAAGTAAAGGGTGGTTTGTTAACAGTACAGGGAGGGTTTATACAGTAAACGTAAAAATAAATGTAAAATACCTATGTACATATAGGGTGATCCTACTCCGCAAAAATTCACCTATTGCGGTCGGTACTGGAACCTAACCCCCGCGATAAACGAGGGATCACTTTGTATATATATATATATATATATATATATATATATATATATATATATATATATATATATATATATATATATATATATATATATATTCACTTCTTGGAACAATGCGAGGATATGTTCTCAGAAGTAACGTGTAATGTAAAATTTGTGTAATGAAGCCAGTCATTTACCATAAGAAAAAATGATAATAGGCATATACAGTAATCCCTCGCTATATCGCGGCTCACCTATCGAGAATTTAGTGCATCGCAGGTTTTTTTTAGCAAGTTTTTTTTAATTCTGGGTATATGCGAAAATATTAAAAAAATAAAAATTTTCAGTATTTTCATTATTTTATTGAAAACAAATATTTTCTTTATTTTATTGATACAAAAATGTATTTCCAAGCCTAAGAATGATAAAACAGTAAGAAATAGTAAAAAAACATAAATTTTAACATGTAACTCTGCACCATAGAATGTACGATACCGGTATCAGCTCACCTACGTGAGCTAGCATATATTAAAATTTCCAGTAGCTTCATTATTTTATTGATAAAAAAATGTATTTCTTAGCCTAAGAATAATAAAACAGTAAAAAATAGTAAAAAACATAAATAATCACAGTATTACACCATTAGTGTTAGAATTTGGAATGGTGTGTGAGAGAAGGAAGTTGCGAGTGAATGTGGGAAAGAGTAAGGTTATGAGGTGTACAAGAAATGAGGATGGTGCTGGATTGAATGTTATGTTGGTGCTGGATTGAATGTTATGTTGAATGGAGAGACACTTGAGGAAGTTGATCAGTTTAAGTATTTAGGCTCGGTTATAGCTGCAAATGGTGGAGTTGAAGCAGATGTGTGTCACAGAGTGAATGAAGGATGTAAAGTGTTGGGTGCTTTGAAAGGAGTGATGAAGAATATAGGGTTGGAAATGAATGTTAAGAAAGTTATGTATGAGAAAGTGGTTGTGCCTACTGTGATGTATGGATCAGAGTTATGGGGCATGAATGTAAGTGAGAGAAGGAAACTAAATGTGTTTGAGATGAAATGCCTGAGGAGTATGATTTGTGTATCTCAGTTGGATAGGGTTAGGAATGAAGTAGTGAGAGCAAGAACGGGTGTAAGGAGAGAAATTGCAGCCAGAGTAGATATGAATGTTCTGAGATGGTTTGGCCATGTGGAAAGGATGGATGATGAAAGACTGCTGAAAAAGGTGATGAATGGGAGAGTTGATGGGAGAAATGCTAGAGGGAGGCCTAGGTTTGGATGGATGGATGGAGTAAGGAGAGCCCTGACTGATAGGAGGATGGATGTGAGGGAAGCAAGAGAGTGTGCTAGGAATAGGAATGAGTGGCGAGCGATTGTGACGCAGCTCAGATGGGCATCTGCTGTTGCCACGGGGCTGCATCTTAGAGTTAGCCTTGTGGTAGGGGCAGTAGGGGAGTTGGCAGTTGTGAAGTGACACAGGTTGTGGAAGAGCAGGGAGGATGGGCTGTGGCATTCCAGCACTGCCATCTGAACGGCCGCTAGCTTCCTTGTCATTGCCCATAGAGCAAAGTAATCCCCATATTTGTTTTCTTTTTTTGATGTGGGCTACCCCCAATTCAAAGGGGAAACAGCCAAGGTAGATAAATATAATAAACTACGCTGTGTAAAATATGATACCGGTATCAGCGTTTCGCAAAACGAAAAGGGTCGCACCTACGTGAGCTAGTACTTATTGAAACTTTCATTATTTTATTGATAAAACAAGTATTTCCTATCCTAAGAGTAATACAACAGTAAGAAATAGTAAAAAACATAAATTTAAACATATACACTCACAATATTGCACCATGTGAGATATTGTACGATAGCGTACACTGTATTGGCGTCTTGGAAAACGCAAAGGCTCGCACCTACGTGAGATTGTTCATAGAATGCTATTGGGTGAAAGGGTGAGAGACGACGAATCACAGAATTGTTTTTCTGTATGTTCTGTATCATGGGGTCTGATTGGTGTTTTGATTGAAGTTTGGTTCTCCCACCATCTTCCATTGTCTCGCCTCACTCGTTCAGTCTAACTAACATGTGCGCAGTTCGCGTTGTGCTTATTAATATGTTATGCTTCAGGGGTTGGGTTCTTTCGATAGCAGTCTCCTATGCCTCAAAAGGCCCCTCTTTAATTTCAAGCGGCTCTTGCAGATCTTTAACGTGTGATTTACAAGAGATTTCCTCTACTGGGGGAGCATCAGTATCATTTCCTTTGCCTTAACAGACTCCTCTTTAATTTCAAGCGGCTTCTACAGATCTTCTTAAACGTGTGATTTACAAGAGATTTCCTCTACTGGGGGAGCATCAGTTTCGTTTCCTTTGCTTCAACAGACTCCTCTTTAATTTCAAGCGGCTTCTGCATATCTTCTTTAACGTGTGATTTAAAAGAGATTTCCTCTACTGGGGGAACATTAGTGTCATTTTCACAGTTTTCAATGCCATCCACCTCCATCATAGAAGGAGAAGGAACACAGTTGGTTTCTGAAGACTGACCTGAATTGAGACCAGTGTGTGCGAAGTCCAAAGTATACTGTATTTCAAAACATCACTGATAGAATACTTGGCCTCTCCACTTCCATATTTTTCATAATGATCAAGGGTGTTCCTATGTACTGTATATTCAATTCACTTCGTAACTGAGCCACGAGGAAATCGAAGAACCTGGCCTTACACTCGAATGTCTGGCAGCCCTGTATGAACACATGAAAGCACTCCAACAACTCTCACAAGAACATGATAATATGGTTCGTTCGGTGACCTTCTGCAATATTCTTGATAATGCCATGCCATTACCACCTCATTCACGGTAAGTTTACCAATCACTTTCATATAAATTTACGTTTGCACGCTATTATTAATAAAGTAAAGGGTGGTTTGTTAACAGTACAGGGAGGGTTTGTACAGTAAATGTAAAAATAAATGTAAAATACCTATGTACATATAGGGTGATCCTACTTCGCGGAAATTCACCTATCGTGGTCGGTCCCGGAACCGAATCCCCCCGAAAAACGAGGGATCACTGTATATGTTCCACAATCGTACATAAACACACTTATGTCAAAGATATAAGATAAGTAAAACATTTTTATAAGTACATAACAAAGCTGAAAGATCTGTAGTTATTTATATTAATATACAAATAGTGTACATTATAAAATATATACAGATTTACATATACAGTGTTACCCCGGTTATTCGCGTTTCTTGGTTCGCGTTCTCACTCTATCGCGTTTTTTTTTTTATAAGTTATTATTTTATTTTATGGGTATACGCAACAATATTAAAATATTGAAAAAAAAAAGATTTTCAGTATTTTCATTTTTTTATTGGAAATGTAAATTTACGTTGCTTGCTGTTATTTATAATGTAAAGGGTGTTTTTTTAACAGTGCAGGGAGGGTTTATACAGTTCGAAAACGAAAAAATAATTGTAAATGAGTATGTGTGTCACGTCATCATCACCTCATTCACCGTAATTTTATCTATCACATTCATAAAAATTTACGTTGCTTGCTGTTATATATAATGTAAAGGGTGTTTTTTTAACAGTGCAGGGAGGGTTTATACAGTACGTAAACGAAAAAATAATTGTAAATGAGTATGTATGTCACGTCATCATCATCACATTCATGGTAAGTTTCCCTATCACTTTCATAAAAATTTACGTTGCTTGCTGTTATTTATAATGTAAAGGGTGTTTTTTTAACAGTGCTGGGAGGGTTTATACAGTACGTAAACGAAAAAATAATTGTAAATGAGTATGTATGTCATGTCATCATCACCTCATTCACCGTAATTTTATCTATCACTTTTATAAAAATTTACGTTGCTTGCTGTTATTTATAATGTAAAGGGTGTTTTTTTAACAGTGCAGGGAGGGTTTATACAGTACGTAAATGAAAAAATAATTGTAAATGAGTATGTATGTCACGTCATCATCACATTCACGGTAAGTTTTCCTATCACTTTCATAAAAATTTACGTTGCTTGCTGTTATCTATAATGTTAAGGGTGTTTTTTTAACAGTGCAGGGAGGGTTTATGCTGTACGTAAACGAAAAAATAATTGTAAATGAGTATGTATGTCACGTCATCATCACATTCACGGTCAGATTTCCTATCACTTTCATATAAATTTACGCTTGCATGCTGTTATCTATGAAGTAAAGGGTGGTATGTTAACAGTACAGGGACAGTTTATACAGTGTAAACGTAAAAATATATTAAAATATCTATGTACATATAGGCTGATCCTACTTCGCGGATTTCCTGGTTCGCGCCGGGTCCCGGAACCGAACTACCACGATAAGTGAGGCAACACTGTAAATACTGTACAGCAAAAAAAATTAACGAACCCTTATCTAAAAACGTAAACAAAGATGATGTAAGCGGTAGGTGAAAGAGGAGGAGTCTTAAGCGGTAGGAGAGGGAGGAGAAGAGGAGGAGGGAGGAGGAGAGCAAACCACTGGTTGTTGTTGGGGTTAATACTGGGTGAAGAAAGACTGAAGCACATGGCAGCATGGTGGGAAACTGAGTCAGAGGCAGTCGTTTAGTTACTAAACTGAACCATTTTTTTTTTTTGCTTTTTCTCGGGCTCACGTCCGTAGCTCGCACATTTCGTATTTTTTTACTATTATATTTTTGAGGCGTTATTCCAATTTCACGTATTATAGCAACGTGTAAAAAGCGAGTTGACTATATATATATATATATATATATATATATATATATATATATATATATATATATATATATATATATATATATATATATATATATATATATATATATATCTATATATATATATATATATATATATATATACACTCAGCTCGCTTTTCACGCATTTTTAAAATACGTGAAATTGGAATAACGCCCTCAAAAATAATAGTAAAAAATGCGAAATATTGTACATCAATAATGCTCGTGCAAAAAAAAAAAAAAAATGTAATTTTAGTAAATTAGTAACTGCCTCGATGCACTTTTCCACCTTGCTGCAATGTACATACGTTTGCATGGGAATTAAGGGGACACTTCGGGTTGGGAGGAGGGAGGGGGTGAAAAGGACGATTTTCTGGCAACTTTAACATGTGCTGGTGCCAGGTGTAAAAGGAAAGGGCTCTATTTAAACTATAAATAGCAAAAAATTGCCCTTTTTTGTAAGTATTCTTAGTAAAATTATGTCATAAATGATGATGTTTTGATATCTTTTCGTTGTGTTGCTTTTTACATCAATTTGACTTAGATAATCAGCATTTCTGTATAACTTCGTCACTAGGGATGGAAGCAAGTGTTGGTGCCAGGTGTGAAAGGAAAGGGCTCTATCTAAACTATAAACAGCAAAAAATTGCCCTTTTATGTAAATATTCATAGTAAATAATGTCATAAATGACAGTGTTTTGATATCCTTTCATTATGTTGCATTTTACATCAATTTGACTTAGATAATCGGCATTTCTGTACGTTAACTTCGCCACTAGGGATGTAAGCAAGTGATGGTGCCAGGTGTAAAAGGAAAGGGCTCTATCTAAACTATAAACAGCAAAAAATTGCCCTTTTATGTAAGTATTCATAGGAAAATAATGTCATAAATGACAATGTTTTGATATCTTTTCGTTGTGTCGCATTTTACATCAATTTGACTTACATAATCAGCGTTTCTGTATGATAACTTCGTCACTAGGGATGGAAGCAAGTGTTGGTGCCAGGTGTGAAATGAAAGGGCTCTATCTAAACTATAAACAGCAAAAAATTGCCTTTTTATGTAAATATTCATAGTAAATAATGTCATAAATGACGATGATTTGATATCCTTTCATTATGTTGCATTTTACATCAATTTGACTTAGATAATGGGCATTTCTGTACGTTAACTTCGCCACTAGGGATGTAAGCAAGTGATGGTGCCAGGTGTAAAAGGAAAGGGCTCTATCTAAACTATAAACAGCAAAAATTTGCCCTTTTATGTAAGTATTCATAGGAAAATAATGTCATAAATGACGATGTTTTGATATCTTTTCCTTGTGTCGCATTTTACATCAATTTAACTTAGATAATCAGCGTTTCTGTACGATAACTTTGTCGCTAGGGATGGAAGCAAGTGTTGGAGAGTGGTACGAGGTGTTGTGGTGAGCTCATCTGATTTAGTCGTTCAAGTGAAACGCTCCTATGCCCATTATCATTGTTTCTTATGGAAAATGACTCGTTACATTACGCGATTTTTACATTACATGTCACTCCTGAGAACCTATCTTCACATTATTCCAAGAACTGGGTATATATATATATATATATATATATATATATATATATATATATATATATATATATATATATATATATATATATATATATATATATATATATATATATATATATATATATATATATATATATATATATATATATATATATATATATATATATATATATATATATATATATCTATGTATGTATGTATGTATGTATGTATGTATGTATGTATGTATGTATGTATGTATGTATGTATGTATGTATGTACGTACGTACGTACGTTTGTTTATTTACTTATTTATTTATTTATTTATTTATTTATTTATTTATTTTTTTAATTTTAGTTTATTTTATTCAGGGGGTCCTCGACCTATGAATCAGTTCCGTTTCTCACAATGCGTCATAACCCAATTTTCCACGTAAGTCAGAACACACCTAACATAGCACCTACAGTACCCGCCAATGTTAATGCAGTAGTAAAGTTCATGATCTATGACAAATAGATACAACATAACTGTGACACACGACAACATAACTAGTACTAAAGTAACACATAGAGGACGTAAATATAAAATAATGAAATGAAACAGTAACAAAAAAGTTATCAATTACCTACTTTTACTGTTGTGGTTGCTTTACACACTGGAAGGGGCATTGCAAGGGAGGGAAAGATATGCTTATGGGTGGGAGGAAGCTGGTGAAGCAGGAGAACCTGTAACAGGTGCTAGAGACACTTGGGGGGCAGGTGAGTGGTGAGGCAGGTAAGTCTGGAAAGACGGGTGAGGTTGAGGGTACATGACCTGTTGCTGGGGGCTGTACATACTTGATGAAATGTTCTAGGTGAGTCTGGAAGGGTACCCTATTCTTCTCCTCCCGAATTTCTTTGTAACACTGCAGGCAATCCATGACCCCTCTGGCGACCTTAGTGTACCTGGCAGTATTGGTGTCCTCAGCCTCAGACTTTGCCAACCCAACCTCTATTAGGACAAAACCTTCTTCCTAGCCCTTGCTTGTAAACCTCTTGGGCTCTTGGGTTGGCATTTCTACCTTCTCTTCTATCATCTACTTCTCCAGTTGAATGAGGTCCTCATTAGATTACTCCTCTCCATAAGATTCCAGCAGCTCTGTGACATCATCAGCTCCCACCTCCAAATTAAGCTGCTTCCTCATGGAAACAACGTTCTTGGTGACAGCCTCAACTGTCTCCTCAAAGCCTTAAAAGTCATTAACAAACTGGGGATACAGTTTCTTCCATACGCCATTTCATCTCAAGAATCAGCAATGTTTTCAACAGCTTGAAGAATGTTATGAGATTTCCAAAATTCCTTGAGAGTTAAATCCTTGTCCTCAGTTGCCCTGAGAGCCAAAGCGATTGTTCTTCGTAGGTAGTAGGCCTTGAAAGAGGCAATGACACCCTGATCCATTGGCTGTAGCAGAGCTGTGGTATTAGGTGGAATGTAAACCACCTTTATAGTAGGAGGGAAGTCATTCAAATTGTTAGGGTGACCAGGTGTATTGTCCAACACTAGCAACACTTTAAAGGGCAGACCCTTGGAAGCACAGTACTGCTCCACGTCTGGCACAGAATGGTCACTGAACCGGTCCTCAAAGATCTGAATTGCTACCCAAGCTTTCTTGTTTGACTTCCAGACAACAGGCAGTTGACCCTTCCAAATGCCCTTGAGTGCCCATGGATTTTCTGCCAAGTACACTAACAAGGGCTTCAGCTTGTAGTCACCAGCAGCATTAGCCCACCAAAGCAAAAGTCAGTCTCTCCTTGCTGGCTCTATGGCCTGGCATTGTCTTCTACTTGGCGATGTACATGTGACTAGGCATACACTTCCAGACCAAACCAGACTCATTCACATTAAACACTGGTTCAGCGAGGTAACCTTCCTCCCTAATTATCTCAGCCAATGCACCAGGAGAGTCACTTGCTGCTTTCTCGTCACCACTAGCAGATTCACTTTGCACCTTAAGGTTATGCAAATTAGCTCGAGCCTGAAACCGCATAAACCAACCTCTACTGGCCACAAATCCATCACTTTCACTCGCTTCGCCCGTTTCGGGGCCTTACAATCTTTTAACTTTTTCCTGAACCAACATAAGGCTCACTGGGATACACTGTTGATGCTGCTCATCCAGCCAAAGCACTAGTAACCTTCCAACTCAGTCATTAGGCTACTGTGCTGCTTAGTAATCACAGTAGACTTCATAGGAATAGAACCTTTCACATATTCAAGGATGCAATATTTATCCTTGATAATCATCGCCACGGTAGAACAGCTTAACCCTAGTAACTGGCCAATGTTGGTAGCAGTGTCTCCCTTTTCCAACCGTTTCGCTATTTAATTTCACTTCCATGGTGATGACTTTCCTTTTCTTCAAAGTACTGCCATCAGAAGAATCTGTTTGCTTTTTGCTTGGGAGATATAGCACAGGGCAAAAATAAAAAAAAAATAAAGCTAAACAAACTAAAGAGTAAATAAGCACATAAACAAGATGGTGTATGAGGGGGAACTGAGCGACGCATTTTCCTCAGTCTAATGCTGTGTGACGAAGTAGTCTTGCTCCATGTTCAACAAACTGTTCCCACATAAAGAACGTATTTTCGACACAAACCACCTAGGTTGAAACAAGGATATTTTATTAATTTATGGAAGATGCATCGTAATCATGAAATGTTGTAGATCGAGAACCTCGTAAACTGAGGACCCCATATATATATATATATATATATATATATATATATATATATATATATATATATATATATATATATATATATATATATATATATATATATATATAATTCAAATGATTACATTACCCTATCCAAATACTTATGAGTCATACAGTTTCCTAATTAGCATTTGATCCTGTAGCACACTGACACTCCATCATTGTACATGTGGAGTTACCAGTTATAAAACTGAAGATCTAAATAGTTGAAACACCTCATTGCTAATTGCTAGAGCATGGAATGAAGACTTAATTGAGTGTCTGTATTTGTATTACTCCCCCGTCTAAATCTCTCTGCTTGTTTGCACATTTAGGTCTTCTCCTTGTTCCATATGCATCTGTACTGTTCAAATTCGCATTTCTCTGTGTGTAAGCAAATGAAACATCTTTTAGTGCATTTATTTACAAATACGGTGATGTATTGCTTTGAATAATATAGATGCCTGTAGGAGGCGAATACATGGGATGGTGGGAGTAACTGAGTAGTGACATAGAGTATTGTGTGTACATACCCTACTCTTACAATGAGCAGAAAGGTTTTCCACCTCCACTAACTGTTGATGGATCTTCTTTAAATGAAAATTCGTAGTTCCTAATCTAAAGTAATCCAAGAATATACAGTCGGTTTAATTTTGCTGTAGCACCATTATTTGATTTTAATTTTTCTTTTTCAGCTGCTAATGTATTGCTTAGTGAGATGGGTGATGTTAAGTTAGCAGATTTTGGTGTTGCCGGACAGTTAACAAACACTACTAGTAAGAGAAATACTTTCGTTGGAACTCCTTTCTGGATGGCTCCAGAGGTTATTAAACAGTCTGCCTATGACTCAAAGGTAAATAATATTGTATTTACACCTAATTTTGATAGCAATAATTGGACTTTTCTGTAGCTATTTGATTTCATTGGCAATTATCAAAGCAGTAATGCAGTGTAAAAAACAAAATCTTTGTATTATGATATGATTACTTGTTCAATATGAACTATGTCGATAAGTATTACCTGATTTTATGCTTCTCTTATTGCTGTGTTCTAGTTTATTACATATCTACTTACAGGCTGATATTTGGTCATTAGGCATAACAGCAATTGAATTAGCAAAAGGCGAACCACCAAATAGTGACCTCCATCCCATGAGAGTTCTATTTCTTATTCCAAAAAATAACCCTCCCCAGCTCACAGGAAATTACAGCAAACCATTTAAAGAATTTGTAGAAGCTTGCCTGAATAAGGATCCTGAAAACGTAAGTTTCTTCCCATTCATTTTGTTGTTAATTATGTTATAATTAATGACAGTGCTATAGACATTTTTATCTTCTGCATAATATATTTGAGTTCTTCATTTCATATATAAACTCATATTAGTTGTATTAATATTTCAGCAGTAAATGGTTGTATTTATAGCTGTATCACTGTCTTTATTATGAAGGATACTAAAATCCCCAAATGAATGCAGGTACTCTTGAAAGTACTAAAACTGTCTTAAAGTTTTCAACAACTCTCGTGGTTTTTAGTATACACCAACACTTAGAGCATTACTATTTACTTTCTTCATTATATTTAATTGTGGCCGTTATTACTATACTACTGCTACTCAGGTTATTATTTAAAATGTTATAAAACATACATTAGTTCTTTCTGTATTCCTCTTTATATTGATTTAAATATTATCATCTGCACCCTGGTTATGGTCTTTTTTTTTCTTTGAATACTTACAGAGACCAACAGCAAAAGAATTGTTAAAGTTCCCTTTCATGCGCAAGGCAAAGAAGAATTCATATCTTATGGACTTGATTGATCGATACAAGTCTTACAGGAAAAACAATACAGATACTGACACTGACTCAGATCCCTCTGATTCGTAAGTATTTGTACATTGTGCCTTAAATAATTCTTCCATTTACATTTTTGTGTTGTATTGTCAGTGATTCTTTCTTAAATACCAATTAAATTATTTTTTATCTCATTTGTTATTAGTAGTGGTTATGTACCTTTGAAAATCAATTTCATAAAATATCAGTAAGATTTTATTCAATCACTGTTAACTCAGGGGAACAACCAATGATATTGACATATAAGGGGACCACTATAGTGGTAAAGTGCTTAGTTCAGGAGGTGAAGGACCCATGTTCAAGTTTTGGCAGGGCATCAGGAAGGACATCCAACCTTAAGATCCCTGCTTTAATGTAAATGTGCCTACCCCCAAATGGGGAATAAATGTGACACAAGTCGTTGTATTGTTAACTTCAGGTACTCATAATATCACCATTTCTTTTAATATCCATAATATGTTGTACTTGTATATTATGAATTATTGATTGTTCAAGATACGTTGCTTCAGTACTAAAATACAAAACATGATTGACAGAAGGTCAGATGTTTTAAGTTCAGTTTCATTTTATGCAAGGAGTATCCCTCTCATGGCTCTGCTTGAAAATGTGAAAGGAACATTATTTGTATCTGTTGACCCTAGATCCTTCTCTCCAATAAACTGTGCACATAGTTATACTTGAATGGTTTCTTGTGCATATGTTCTTTCAACCGTAGTCTCCAGCAGAAGTAGATTATTATATTTTCATATATTTACTGTGTAAATTGTTAATCTTAGAGTCAAATTATTTCAGATCTTTTATTAACACTACTTTTATTTTTTTTACAGTGAGGATAGTAGAGTGGAGAGCGATATAGAAGATCCTGCATGGATTATGACTGTAAAGGGACCACCTGGAGGAGGACTGTCTCCAACAAATGCACAGGAAGTGATGCCCCAGTTGAACACATCTCCTCTTTCTTCGTCACCATCACATGAATATAACAACCTCCCTGTGTCTTCCCTTTCTCATTCGCCTCCCAAAGATAATGGTGTCTTATACAGGGAAAAAGCCTCTTCTCCAGTAAGATGAATTTTCTTGTTTTTTATTCAGAATAATCAATTTTCATTTTGTGTCTGATTCGGTATTGTTTTCAAGTACTACCCTAGTGAATTTTGTTCTAATTCCCAGCTGTTGTTCATTTATTAGTATCCAGATGTCTACAAAACAAGGGATCTTGTTCCTGTGTTGCATGCTATAGAAATATCCCAATCCTGAAATGTCTAGAAAACCGTCAAGTTACTGTAATACTTTGGTAGTAGCATTATTACCATCTGCTAACATATTTTTTTTAAGAGATTGGAGTATTGTGCTTTACTTCAAAATTACCAAGATCTAATAGATTGAAATTATTTTCATTTTTGCAGACTCGCCCAACTACAGTTGCACCACCTCCTCCTGGTGATGAAAAGAGAAGGGAAGCACGTTTGAAAGAACACCGTTCCTCTAGAGAGATGGATCTCTCCCCAAGATCGAGTGAACTTCATACAAACGGGGATGATAGACGTATATCTAGGGAATTTGAACATGACAATGACCGTCCAGATCGAAATGACATTAATTTGATGGAAAAACGGCCTAACCGGGAACTCTTATCGAGAGAGAATAAAGTGAATTCAGACGTTCAGCAATCTAGAAGACAAGACCATAGAATGCCACCCCCTCCATCAACCAATACCCTCTCAGGAGTGGTGCTACCACTTATATCAGAGGTAAATTCCAGTTTTTTATGTTATACAAATAATTGATTGTTGTGATAAGCTTTACTTGACTACTAAAATGTATAGCTCCAAAAATTAAACTTTTCAACCTTTTCAGACATTTTCAAGTAATAACATCTAATGGTTACAAACCATTAGGTGGCAGTATCAAGTTTTAAAAGAAGATTGGTCTTTTTGAGGAATATGTTTTTAAGGTCTTTTCTTACAAGGGTATTGGGAAATAATTTTATTATATTACATTGTTCTAAAAAAGGGACAGGTAATATTAAGTTGTGAAATGAAAACTTTTAACAGGATAGAAATTTAGTGAGTATGGGGACTTAATATGTGAACTTGATAGTTAGACTGATGAGCATTTCTGACCATCTTAGGATGGAATGTATGCAGACATCAGAGCATTACAAATGTAGATAGATGATAAGTTTAGTGTAATCTATAACATTTGTATTCATTTATGCTAAAGGATGTACAAAATTTGTTGCATGAAGTAAATTTCTTAAGTTAAACTTGACATCAGAGTTTATGGGTAATGCCTTGAGGAGACTTACAGTACAGTATTTTGTTCATCATGTGAGTGTGTACAAATTACAGCACGAAGTCTTGAAATCGCTTTAAACATTGCATTACATATGGGAGATTCCTAGACGGAAAGTGAGGACTATTTTATTATTTTATAGCAAATGTGTAGATATTGTAGTATAAAGTCATGAAATAATTAGTAAATATTGATTTTTAAATAAACCATATGCTACTGTACCTAGCATGGAACAGTAAGGTTGAGCTACATATTTATTAAAGCCTTGTCTTTACATTATCTCTTTCCTTACAGCTTCAGCGTCGTCATCGACATAATAGTCGAGGTGGTGATTCTCATCGTACTGATGCCATTGAAGAATTGAAGTCAGCATTTGAATCAGCAGAACGATCAAGCCCTGGAGTAACTGATGCATTTATACGTGATCTTTTTACGAAATTAATACCAAATATGACTGAATCAAGGATTAGACAAGCACATGCTAATTTATCTAGGTGAAGTTCTTCAAAGTATATAGATCATGA
>JAXCGZ010015809.1:25000-40000 GCA_037179515.1 Halocaridina rubra | reverse complement strand
TCAAGAGAATTAAGAAATGAACTGAGAGATTGATTGGGGAAAAACAGTGTGGGTTCAGGAGAGGAAGAGGATGAATGCATGGATCAGGTGTTTTGTGGTAAGACAGGTGAGTGAGAAGTTCTTAGAGAAAGGTAGGGAAATATTTTTTAGCTTTTATGGACTTAGAAAAAGCGTATGACAGGGTTTATAGAGAGGCGTTCTGGAGAGTGTTGTGACTGTATGCTGTAAGGGATAAGTGGAAGTTTATTGAATGCTGTGAAGAGTTTTTACATGAATAGTACAGCATACGTGAGAGTCGGGAATGGTATGAGTGATTGGTTTGAGGTGAATGTAGGGTTATGTGAAGGTTGTGTAATGTTGCCACAGTTGTTTAATATGTATATGGATGGAGTGGTAAGGGAAGTAAATGAAAGAGAATTAGACAAAGGCTTGGCATTAGTGGGTGAATATAAACTGTTGTGGAAATTAAATCAATTGATATTTGTGGATGACACAACACAGGTAGCTGATACTGAGAATGAACTGAATCATTTAGTGACTTGAGTTTGCTAGGGTATGACAAAGAAGGAAGTTGTGGGTGAATATTGGTAAAAGTAAAGTCATAAGATATATGAAGAGTGTTAATGTAGGCAGACTGAATGTAGAAGTGAATGGGGAGTTGCTTAAAGAAGATGTGAGTTCAAAATATCTGGGGTTGCACGTATCAAGGAATGGAAGAGTGGATGCGGAGGTAAGCAATAGAGGGAATGAAGCGAGTAAATGTCTAGGTGGGTTGAAAAGAGAAAGGAGAAATATGTATTTGGGAAAGATTGAAAAGTGCCGGATATATGAAGATGTGATTGTGCAAACTGCATTGTACTGAACAGAAACTTGGAATGAAAGAGAAGATGAAAAGAACGAGTTGAATGTAATGGATATGAGGTGTTTAAAAAGTATGACTGGTGTATCTAGACAAGGCAGAGTAAAAAATGAGATCAGGCAGAGAAAGGGTGTTGATAGAAAGCTACTTGATATGTTAGATCAGAGAGTATTGAGTTGGTGTGGACACATGGAAAGGATGAGTGAGGAACGAATAGTAAAGAGAATGTGGAGTGCAGAAGTGGTTGGAGTTAGGCTAAGATGAAAATCTAGAATGAGATGGATGGTTGGCGTGAATAGATCATTGGAAGCACGTGGAATGTCAGTGGAGCAGGGAAGAGAGCATGCAAGAGGTAGGAATGAGTTAAGGAAGATTGGGTAGAGGTGGCATTCTTGCACCTGCTAGCTCAGTGAACTGTGATGAACGATTGTGAGGGAAGTGGCTGAGTGATGAATCTGTGAGGATAAACCAGCTGCGGCTGTCAGGCCTCACAGTAGAATACCATTGCCCGCCTACCTTGTGGGTGATCCAAGCAATGTAGTAGGGGGAAATGTGGCAGTTTCTTATCCCCAAGGAGCTATGTGGAGTAGTTGACGAATGTGCAGATCGTGCTGAATGTATGATTCTTGGCTCGTCAACTCCCCTTAGGAGGGGGAATGGGACCATATATATATATATATATATATATATATATATATATATATATATATATATATATATATATATATATATATATATATATATATATATATATACACACACACAAAGAACATCGTCAAATAAAAGAGAAAACTTGAATATTATTTGTCAATAGAGACTTTGAAAAAGTTGATCTCCTCCACACACCCATCCATCCATTAACTCCCTGCTCTCAAAGTAATGCAAAATCTGAAGGAAAATGCTTGAATGGGAATAGCGTTCCTGCAAAAATTCTCTCTCTCTCTCTCTCTCTCTCTCTCTCTCTCTCTCTCTCTCTCTCTCTCTCTCTCTCTCTCTCTCTCTCTCTCTCTCTCTCTCTCTCTCTCTCTCTCTCTCTCTCTCTCTCTCTCTCTCTCTCTCTCTCCAGCTTTCTGAAAGGTTTATGAAAACTAGAGCCCCATTGAAATACTGCTCAGCATGACTGATATGATGCTTCATGCTGTCTTAGTATATTGCTTAGAGAAGGAAAAGGTAATAAATTTTTACGGACGACAAATCGCTGGACCAAGATATGTAATGAGAATGTCCATAATCTAGTAGTAAGAAAAAAGGCATAATTAAAAAATCTTGAAAGAACGGATTATATTCCATTATATCTTACTCTATAAAATACTTTCATAAAATGTTCCTTTATCATTATAATTATTATTAAAATGATCAAATTTATTATTTGCCAAAAGCCATACCCTGGCGGGTTCGCTGCTTTTCGCTAGATCAGTTAGGCTAACCTCTTAGGGTATGGTCAGTACTTAGCTGGATGTCCAGCAGGGAACGCCAGATTCTGTTGGCTTATAAGGGGACCTCCTAATTGGTGGATTGCTCGATTTCGATTTCGGAAGGTGTCGGATCCATGTTTGTGTCCAAGGCGGGGCGTTAGGTAGGGCATCTAGCCTTAATTCTCCTCTCTCTCTCTCTCTCTCTCTCTCTCTCTCTCTCTCTCTCTCTCTCTCTCTCTCTCTCTCTCTCTCTCTCTCTCTCTCTATATATATATATATATATATATATATATATATATATATATATATATATATATATATATATATATATATATATATACATATTTATATATATATATATATATATATATATATATATATATATATATATATATATATATATATATATATATATATATATATATATACAATCACACATATACATATACTGTATACTTTAAATATTTCACAAACCACTTTGCCCTATGCCCCCAATCCTTCGTACTCCATATTGACAATCTCATTTCCATGCTCAAAGACCAATAGCTCCCCCATTATAATCTCGGTACCATGATTCCAGTATAGTAGATCCCCAAAATAATTAACAGCTCTTCCATCACATTATCAGCTTCCTCCCTGTAGCGGCTCCATAATCCCTTTTGTTCTCTCAGAGTACTCTTGGCTCCATGCTTATCGCCCAAGAGCTCCCCACAACATTCTCTGCACCACGCTCCCAACCCATTAGCTGCCCCATAACTTTCTCTACTAAGTCTCCGAACCCAACAGCTCCTCATGAGCCTCTCATCATCCTGCCTCCAACCCAACAGCTTCCCCGTCCCCAAGAGGCATTTGAGATGACATCTTACCACTACATCTTCTTCAATCAATTTAAAGTTGATGGCGGGTGATCTCCAAGCTGTTACATCCTGTGATGGCAAGTGACAAGGCTATCAATTACCTATTCCTCCTCCTCCTCCTTTTCCTCTTCCTCCTCTTTCTTCTTCTTCTTCTTCTTCTTCTTCTTCTTCTTCTTCTTCTTCTTCTTCTTCTTCTTCTTCTTCTTCTTCTTCTTCTTCTGCTCTGTCTTCTTCGTCTTCTTCTTCCTCTTCTTCTTTCTTTTTTTGTTTCATGGTCATCATCTTCTTCCGGGTTCTCTCTTAACTTTCTCGAACTCCTTTATTTTCTTTTTTCTCCTCCTTTTTCTCTCAGAACTCTTCTCCTTCCGGTATTATCTATTACTTATTCTCTTTGCATTTCCTCCTCTACTATTTCTCACAATTTTTGTCAACTTCCTTGTCTTCTTTCTCCTTCTAATATTTTCCGCATTTTCCATTCTTTCCAGAGTTTTTCTTTACACAACCTCTTTGAATATCACGTCCAAAACTCCTAACTTCATTGTCCCCATCCTATTTCGTCTCTTCACCGAAATTGTTCTCTTTCCTAGGTTTTCCTCTACTCGTCCTCTTGGACCGTCTTCTATAAAACTCTAAGCTTTCCTGTTTTCCCCCTCCTACTTCTTTTCTTTCTCTTGATCTTCCTCCTCATTCATATGCCATTTACATCTACACCTAACTTCTCTGTTCTCCTCCTATATCTTTGTTTCTTTCTCCTCGTCTTACCTTCCTTTCAGGATGATCATCTCCTCCTCCTCCTCCTCCTCCTCCCTCCTCCCTCCTCCTCCCTCCTCTCCTCCTCCTCCTCCTCCTCCTCCTCCTCCTTTTTGGTTGTTTCAATTTGCGTAACTTCCTTTTTGACTTCCCATGGAATGACTACTGCTTTCGGTTCCGCAACCCTGATCAGGTAGCCCTAAAAGTTGCCGAGATCATGACCTCGGGAATAGAAGCGTACATCCCCTCTTCTACGAAAACTCTCTCTCCCAATAAACCTTGGTTTGACCGTGCCTACTCCATGGCTATCCAGGCCAGGTATCGGGCACACCGATCTCACCAAGCCTCTTCTTATGATTTAAGTCGCTCTGCTTTTATTGTAGCTAGGAATCACTCTACTGATCAGATTCGAAGGTCTAAGGCTTTCTTTATAAGAAGGAAAGTTGATGACCTTAACTCCTCTCCCACTGACAAAAGCTTCTGGTCATTAGCCAAAAACCTCACCAAAAACTTCTGTATCTCAAGCTTTCCCCCTTTTCATTCGTTCTGATGATTCTATAGCTTGCTCTTCCACTGACAAAGCCTCTCTCTTTGGTTCTCATTTTTTTGCCAACTCTTCTATAAATGATTCCAGTGCACCTGTTCCTCAATCTTTACCCCTCTCTAAACCTATGCCCTCACTTATCCATTCTTCACGCAAAGTTCATAAGGTTCTTTGCTCGCTAGACACGAACAAGGCATCTGGTCCCGATGGTATCCCTGCAAGGTTACTTAAGGAGTTTGTAGATGAACTGGCTCCCTTGCTTTGCCGTCTTTTTCGCCTCATTCTCTCAACCAGTATCTATCCTTCATCTTGGAAGCATGCTCTAGATCAACCTGTTCCTGAGAAGGGTGAATACTTTATTTCTTCAAACTACCGACCTATTGCCCTAACCTCCTCTATTGCTAAAGTTTACGAAACTTTGCTTAAAGCTCACTTCTTGAAGTGCCTTGAATCTAACTCACATTTTTTCCACAAGGTAAGATCCGCTGGTGACCTCCTGTCCTATCTTACTCAGGTATGGTCATCTTCTCTGAGGAAATATGGGGAATCCTTTGTCGTCGCCCTTGATCTCTCTAAGGCTTTTGACAGTCTGGCACAAGGCTCTATTGGCCAAACTCCCTGGCTATGGCTTTACCCCTTCTTCCTGTCCTCTGATTTCCACTTTTCTTTCTGACCGTTTTATATCTGTAGTTGATGATGGTGCGATATCTAACCCTTTTTCTGTTACCAGTGGTGTTCCACAGGGCTCTGTTCTTTGACCTACTGTGTTCCTTCTCTCCATCAATTATCTTCTACAATCCCCATCTTCCACTCTTCTTTATGCCTTTGCTGATGATTCTACCCTTCACTTTTCCTCTGCCTTTTCTTCACAACATTCATCTGCTACTCATAACCAGTCTCGTATCACACTTTCTTCTACTCTCAACTCCGATTTCCAGAGGATATCTGAGTGGGGCATTCAAAATTTAGTTAAATTCAATGGCTCTAAGACACAGTTTCTGGCTATCTCTTTATCTTCTTCTCCTCCTGATAACCTATTGTCTTCGAAAATAACGAAATTTATCCTCTTACTTCTATCAACATATTAGGAATCCATATAGCCTCTACCTTATCTTGGAGGAATCACATAATCCAAATTTCTAAACTCTCATCCAAGAAATTGGAGGTTCTGTTTCGTTTTCGTCATTACTTTTCCGCTTTACAGTGACTTAAAATCTATACAGGTCTTATCCATCCCTGCTTAGAATACTGCTCACACATCTGGGGTGCTTCTTCTTATACTTATCTCCTTGATAGGGTTGAATCTAAGGCAGTCAGACTCATTAATGATCCTTCTCTTAATTCTAAACTGGATTCTCTCTCTCTTCACCGTAAGGTATCTTCCCTTTCTCTTTTCTATCCCTACTACTTCCATCGCTGCTCTGATAAGTTAGCGAGTTTCAACCCTCCCCCACTGCTGATGCCGTCTCATATCACAGGTGCTGTGCGGAGATTTGTAGCTCGCGGATTGGTCGCTGCAGCGACTGCTTCTTCCCCTCTACCTCCAGGCTCATGAACTCTCTTCCTCCTTCTGTGTTTCTTAATACTTATGACCTATCATCCTTCAAAAAGCGGATCTATCCTCATCTCAGGGCCTAATTCTCCATATCACTAGGTCCTCTGTACTTTGATTGTTTTTTCCGTCTGTCGTCTTCCTTTGTGCAACATTACCTCATCTCTGCCTTGCCCTTAACCTTTTTCTTTTCCTTCGTCTTGGTGGTTTTTTTTCGTACTCGGGCCGTTATTGATGAGGGCAATTTTTGCCTGTCCCTGTGTCACACTCATAAAAAAAAGTATAAAATTTCATAAAAATAGTTTGAAGACTATCAGAGATTATTCGCACCCCACCGGCCAAAAAAATAAAAATATCAAAAGTGTGAGTTATATATGTACTTATAGGTAATTCAAATACTTTAAAATATATAAAACTGCTTTAGACTGTAGCTGGTACATGCTGATATGCAATTTAGGAACTCATAAGAAATCCAAGAAGCTTATCTTTATCTCAAAATATATTTAATTTCTTCTCGATGATCACCTGGGATCTAATCAGGAATTGAGTCTGTGGCCCTGCAAACGCTCTAGATCACTACGTGATGCTTATCGATATCCCTCCGATCCTCTGGAGCCTGCTTACTCTAGCTAAAGGACCGATAAAGGTTCTCCAACTATATATATATATATAAATATATATATATATATATATATATATATATATATATATATATATATATATATATATATATATATATATATATATATATATATATTCGTGGAATGTCCAAAAACTTTTTCCAGTTTAACCATGTGCTTTATCAAGTGTGGATTCAAAAAGGAGGCTGCATATTGAAGTTTGGGCATCACAGGGGTTACATAAATATTTCTGAGCATTTCCTGGTCCATGTGCCAGAAGGCTACACTTATATTATATGCATTTCCTGAGACAAATCTGCCAGTATGTTTACTCCTAGATCTCTCTCTTTCTCTGCTTCTTGAAGCTCCACTCCTGCTATTGAGTATTCAAGCTTGGGCCTTCTCGCACTTGTACCCATTCTCATTACCTTACATTTAGAAGTATTGAATTTCATTATTCACTTTTCTGATGACTCATGCAGACAATTTAGGTCTTCCTGAAGTTTTCTACTATTTTGTGCGTGTGTGTGCGTACGTGTGTGCGCGTGCATGGTTAGAATTATATATATATATATATATATATATATATATATATATATATATATATATATATATATATATATATATATATATATATATATATATATATATTAACCCTGAGGGAGGGGGCTAGAATACTTCCTCCGTGTTCCCTTACGTGTCGTAAAAGTCGACTAAATGGGGCGGAGTGAGAGGGCTGAGAATCCCCTTCTCTGTATTTTCTCTTCCCAAAGAGTCAAGAGTATTTTGCCTTTGCCTCATCCACTCCCCTTATAAGGGGAAAATGCCTCATATATATATATATATATATATATATATATATATATATATATATATATATATATATATATATATATATATATATATATATATATATATATCACACACACACACACACACACACACACACACACACACACACACACACATATATATATATATATATATATATATATATATATATATATATATATATATATATATATATATATATATATATATATATATATATATATATATCTGAAAACAAGTAAAGAACTATGAATATGTATTACGAAATCCAAAAAAAAAAAAGTGATTAAGAATTAATAACTAATCAACCAAGTTTTGCGATAAATTAACTATCTAAGATAACCCTTTTATAAAAGGTAGATGAGTGTACACACATACGCATGCACACATACAGACGAGCAAGATCAAAGCTAAATCTAGTGGGATTTAACACAAGAGTTCTGTAAATGCAGAAAGGTTTAACGCAAAGGAGACTAAGGCCGCTTTCACACCAAAGTGGCACGTCGCACGTGGCATGCCATGTGGCACGACAATTGAAAACGAACATCCAGAAATATATGAAACCTTTCACGCAGAAGTGACGTGACACATACCATGTGCCACGTGAGTCGCAAGTTGCACGTGGCACATGGGAAGTGTCACGCCACTTCTGTATGAAAGGTTTCATATATTTCCGAATCTTCGTTTTCAACTGGCGTGCCACATGACATGCCACGTGTGACGTGCCACTTTGGTGTGAAAGCGGCCTAAAAGAGGGAGTTCGTAGGGGCTGTTGGGTAGGGAATGGATTGAACCCCCAAGGTCTGCTCTAATGCTAAGCTAATTAACATAATCAGCTTTATTACCAGTTCTAGCAGTCAGGGCTATGTATACCCAAGCATTAATTTCTCATTGCCAACGAACGTGCTCGTGGATGATTCTGGGACGATGCTGCCGCGGGATTTCATAATTACATAACAGGACGAAATTTCGCATTACCATATATGCACCGCAAGTCTTTGCTAAACATGAGGGTTTTACTTACTACTACTATTACTACTACTACTATTACTACTACTACTACTACTACTACTACTACTACTACTACTACTATTATTATTATTATTATTATTATTATTATTATTAATATTATTATTATTATTATTATTATTATTATTATTTTTATTATTATAATTATTACTACTACCACCACTACCTCTATAACAGTAATAATAATAATAATTATTATTATTACTACCACCAGTACTACTATAATAATAATAATAATAATAATAATAATAATAATAATAATAATAATAATAATTATTATTATTATTATTATTATTATTATTATTATTATTATTATTATTATTATTATTATTATTATTATCATCATTGTCGTAGGACTTTTGGCTAGGTGTCAATGGAAACATTGAACACTCTCTCCAGTGTGTAATAGGATGAGGCCTATGTTTAAAAGTGTCACGAAGATAGATAGCTGGTCCCATGGGACTCGGCATCTGGCGTTCAAATATCTCAAGAGGGTGTGAGATATAAACCAGTCCTTTATTCCCCATACCACACAGAAACACTTGTCCTAAATGTGAAGTACATGCCCGGGGGAGATACCCAATGGCAATAGGCGATTACCACCCACTCCTTTGCAATAGGCTCGTTGGAATAGCCCCTCCCCAAAATAGGCGGGACTCCACTTCGAACCTGGAGTTGATTTGCAGGACTGGATGTCAAGCCACGCCCTGCCCTTAGGGTATTTCAAGAACCACCCAGGGCAGGCACAGTGAGTTGAGTTAGAGACCGGGCCTTGCCAGCAGCAGAGTTAACACAGTACAGCTGAGTTAGCCTCCCCCTTTTGGGGGTGGGACTCAGGAATTAGTCGTGACAGGAACTGTAGTAATAGGAGCTCTGAGTACATAGATGTTAAAATAAGAATAAAGAAATATAGAAAGAAGATGTCTTTCACCAACCACGCTACCATAATTATAATTATAGAACGTAGGAAGTAAAAATCCCTACGTCAGTGGTGACACTCGGTGGGATACTATCTTACAAATTGGTGTCATTAGATGGGATAATAAAATACCTCTACGTCAGTGGTGGACAGCTCGGGATCAATCCACGCCGACACTTTACCGAAGAGAAAGAAGAAAAAAAAATAGAAGAAAAAATATATAGCATCTATGGAAGAAAAGTACAAGTGAAGAAACTTCAAGACGCTTACCAGCAGTGAGAGAGTGACACCGAGAAAGTCAGAGCTCCCCCTTCACTTACAGTATCATATTATGAGATCCAGCCACTCTCCCCCGCCTCCGTATTGGCAAGGCCCCTCCCCAGCAGTAAAAGTATCAACGAAAGTATTCATGGAAGTCACCGTCGCACTGAGCCAAAGTGTGACCGGGGCATTGAGTGAAAATGCCCATTACAAGAAGTATAAGTTGCCGGATCCGACCAAGAAGATGGCGATTCGTCGATTTTACTCGAGAGATAGAGAATTGGACGGGAACCTCTAGCGCCCAGAAAGGAAAACCCCCTCCTTCCTTGCCTTCTGCCATGAAGTTTTTCAGGACCACCTCCTTAAAATAGCTAAGTACTTGTGATCTGTATCCAGTGAGTAATGGGACAATTATTAAAAGAAATTGAGGTCGGTGGACGCCGCCATTTTACCTTGTAGTTATGCTTTGACTCAGCCAACCCGCCTATAAGGGGTGTGGCGCCTAATAAGTTGATAAAAGTAGAATTTCTGTACCCATTACTAACATGGATAATTTGTACTAATAGCTATAAGCAGTAATAAACTCCGTTTTTTGTTATAATTTGAGTAATGTAAAGAAATTTCGTTGGAAGTGCGTTCCATTTATTTGTATTAATGCTTAGATTGAATTTTAAGAACGCGAATGTATCGATTTTTTAATTGACAAATTTAATGCACGTGAAATCACTATTACAGTATATTAATTTCTTAAGTGTAAGAATTATAGTGAGTAATATACTTGAATCTGCTTTTAAGGTTTTACTTAGAACACGTGTGATTTTCGAGAAAGGAATGTGGAAGTGACCATTCGATCTCCCAACCTCGTTATTATAGATATGTAGTAATTGTACTGAGCTTTGATATTTTAAAGTACGTGTAAAATCATTTTTATATAAATTTCTTAAAGCGTAAGAAATAGAGTGTTAAGATTGCGCCTGTTTTCAAGGTTCTTTCTTTTTTGTTTGTTTTTTTTCCCCGCGGGAGTAATGTTTTAGCGAAAGAAAGACATAAATGACAGATTGTTTTTTAATGTTGTGATGATGAAGGGATTAACATTACGATACGTGTGTGGCATTTTATTTTTGAAGAATAAGAAATTTTGTGATATTGTTTAGAGATGAGTTTTTTTATTTCGCGCTATGCAGGCGAAAGTAAGAGTAAATTAGAGGAATTTGTGCTGTCCTAGAATAGGGAAGGTTTTTCAGTGTCACCCAAACGTAGCTTCAAGGGAGTAGAATGTTTGTTTGTTCGTTAGAATGGGACCTAGGACTGGTGAGGAAGTCTGTGACCGCACGGCTCAGCCGAGATTTCACCGTTACTCTCCTTCAGAGAGATAAGGGAAAGGGAAACCAACGTTGTAAATAAAAGGGAATTTTACAGAAAGGGGATGATTGTCTTGAAAGTGATATAGCGAATGTGATAGCGAATGAGTATGAATGACTGGGGGTATAATGGGGGGGCTGCTCTAGGGGGTGAAATCGCGGAAAGCACCGTTAGGAAGCATGATTGGGGAGTCTGCGAAGATCGTTCCCCTGCTCCGCCAGGTCCTTCTGCATGCCATATCAGAGTGTATTTATGGGAGGTGATGCGCTGTTGCAATATCTAGTGAGGGATATGTTTGAGAAAGTAATTCTCCACCTGCCCAGATATGGTTGAAATGCCAAGTTTGTTTTATTTTTGTTTTGTCCCCTACTCCGCCATTGAGATTATTATTCGATTTCCGAGAGATTCCAAGATAGATGTTACGTGATAAAGGACGTGAATCTATGAATGATTCTTTATTTTCTTTGCTAGCTGCAGTATATACATTATTTGTCTGAAGAGATATGTTAGATTGATAAAATAAAACTTTGCGAGTTTTAGCCATGATAATGTTTTATCAAAATTATTTCAGCTTGGTCATAAAGAAAGAGTGAGAGCTGACACGAAATGACAACAAGAATGTTACACAGCTGTATCCCGTATTTGAGAGAGCAGAAGTTTATCCAGAAGCCAAAAGAACAGGGGAGAAAACAGCGCCCACATGCGCACCCCCGTAAAAGCAAACAGACAGAGCAGTTATAAGTCAAATTCGAGATAGTAAAAGAATATATATATTTTATGTTTGAATTGTTTATGTACAACTCCGTACGAGATTTTGAAACTTAAGCAAAATGCATTCTTTACTGTTGCTAATGAAATATACTTTTTGTTTTTATTATTGCATACACAGGGACAGACTTTTTATATTTTTTCAGATTCCCGTTTTTGTTATATAGTTTTTGTATTGAAGAAATCTTTAAAATCTTATTTAAAGAGTTTTGGAAAAGATTATCTAGAGATAACTATGGTTAATCCCTATCATTTTCATGAATTTTAGATTACAATTGAGCTAATTAAAGATAATTGAGATTATTAGAGATTATTTGCTGAGTTTTAAATTTAAAACTAATGATATTTAAGTCATTATAAGACGTCTGTTACGAAAAAGATATTTGTACTTTTGTTGATAGTAGTAGGGATAGTGTCACATATGATTTTAATCTTTTGTTTTAATTTCATCAGAGTGGGTGCGCTCCGACTCAACCCTCTGATTTATAGCAAGAAAAGAGAGAGATTGTCCTTATAGACAAGGATGTGTATGCTGTTACAGTAAAGTCCTTATCAAGATTAAACAGAAAGGAATGGATTTATGCTTCGACAGTTCTGCAGTTGTACACTAAGTTCTTTTTGCTTTTGTTTTTGTTAATGAGGAAATAAGAATAGCCCGCTGACAATAAACGTAAAACTCTATCGATAGTCATTCCTAAAAGTTTGTTCACTTCCATTTGTTTATTTATTTTATTATTAGAGATACTCTGCGACAATTTTTTATTTTCAGTACAAGTAAAAGGAAGAGGCCCGTCTCAGCTGACACATGGGTGGAAACCGCAACGTATTTCACGGTCGCCCAGTCTATCTCTCTCTCTCTCTCTCTCTCTCTCTCTCTCTCTCTCTCTCTCTCTCTCTCTCTCTCTCTCTCTCTCTCTCTCTCCTACCTTTCACTCGACTCTGAGCCTGACAGAGGCTCCGTTCAATGCTAAAAGAACGTTGCTGTCTTTGATTTTTTGTGTGTGTGTTTTTTTCCAGCGAAAGCTAGGCGATAATTGTGCCTACATTTTATTGCAGTCAATAGATTGTTGCATGCTGTTATTGCATAAATACTGATAAGACATCGGTAGTACCGCCATTTGCATAAATGTTTGTGCCACATGTCGCAACTGTTTAGAGAATAGATAGAACTCCCATTGACAAATTGTGGAGCCAGCGAGTTGCCACTTATGCTCTATATATATATACATTGATTATGACAGCAGGAATTTAAATATTAAAAGAGACTGTGTTAGAATGAGCATTACTATGAAGTATAAGTATAGAACTCTGTTCTTACTTCTGAATGCCAGTCTCCATTGTATATATATTGATATTTCTGATTTAGTATATTTATTTTTATTGTTTATTATTCTTATTTTTAGATCATGATTATTAGTAATGTTATTATGTTGACTGATATTGTTGCTATCTCTCAATGGCCTGTTGCTAATTATTATTTTTGAAATGAAATCAGCAGTAACTTGATGATTTGTATCTTTTATCTGAATTCATACTTGATGTTACTGTAGCCACCGCTAATAAGAATGTTTCTTTAGTGGCTTTTCTCAGCATTTAATGATTGTTCTTTTTGACATTTATAGTAGAGTAATGCTATGTAGCAGTTGCTAAGCCCTAAGTATCTTGGAATAATAATCTAGTTGTGTAGACACATACCTTCCATTACCACCCTATTCCTAGGCAGCCCCGACCTGCAAGTTCTAAAAGTCTTTAGATTTTGTCCGCTCAGACAAGTCCCTAGTGCCCATTGAATAGAGATTGCAATCACTTGCAGTTGCAGGGGAGGCAAAGTATAGCCTCGATTACCAACGTATGGCCATTGTTGGTACCCTGAAGTCATAGGGAACCTTTCTTACAACTGTAGTAGTGACAGAGGTTCAAATTTTCATCCCGAGGTCTGCTTCGAAGGTACGTGTGGATGGCCGTACGGAAGAGAATCGCTGTGACGTTGCAGGTCTCCTGCGTGGTGGTCTTAGTCAAGATCGGCCGAGGGCGGGACGAGGAAGCCAGGCTGGAAGGATTAGAAAGGTGCCCATCCTTCCTTTTTGTCTTGCCTATCCGAGTAAAGGAGATATGGTAACAAACCTGGGCCTGCAGCAAGGACGGCGGGGGAGTGAAAAAATGAAATCCCCGAGGGAAACCGTGGAATCGCGCCTAGCAAGAATTCATGAGCAAGGGACAGAGAAAATAAAAGTCGTCCTAGACAGAGAAAACAAAGTCCTAAAAAAACACTCTAAAAAACCATGTAATCTTGATGAAATCCCAGAAACAAGGAAATCCCCATACATGTCATAACTGTAGTGAAAAGAGAGGAAAAGAAACACAGAAATATTTTAAAATATTTTAATAATACCTTTAGAAGCCACGTAAACGCGTTGATGGGATTCAAACAGAAAGAAAAATAATCCCTATACATGTCCAAACTTTAGTGAAGAGAGAAAGAAGGGTATTTAAAAATCCCTTATTAGTTAATTAAAATTACCCCCGTATTAGAACTGAAAAAATGGGAAAGAAAATGTCCCCACCGTCTTTGTCCACTGTGCTAAGACAAAATATTTTTTTTATTTTTATTTTTTTTGTTTTACTAGCTTTAAGATAATTTTAAGCGAAAACTCAGAGTCTCCCTTAGATATAGTTTTGAATAAGTGCCATTGATAAATTGTATGATTTGCACTAAGAGTAATAAGTTGCTTTTCTGCTTGAATAATATCAGTGTTTTGCTTAGATATTATCACAGTTTTGCTTTAGTATTATTCTTGTTTGAATTATGATTTAATCTTTAGGTTCATTAAGTTTTTATATTAATTGGTCTCTGAATAGTAATTGCATATTGAAATAGTAAATGTTTTGACTTTACACACAGTAAAACATGTTTTGTTTCAGGAGTAGTTTTTAAGGCCAAATTTTAAAATAAATTAATGCCCCTAATAATGATAGGAATAGAATTTATTAAGATAAGGTTTCTTATAGAAATTACTGTTGATGTTATGGTCTATATCATTTTAAATGTGTATACATGCCAATACTCTACCTCATTTGTTTGCTAATGTTCTACATGAGTCATAATTTTACTGTAACTAACTCAATTTTGTCTTTTGAAGAAACGAGAGAAGTAGATGAATTAATGTTTTGATTTAAACTGACTTTTGATCTTAATTAATGTTTGATATTAGTTACACACTGAAATTATACTG
>JAXCGZ010015809.1:12500-15000 GCA_037179515.1 Halocaridina rubra | reverse complement strand
TTTTCCAGAGAAGATTATTTTGTGAGGCTGGCTGATGACCGAAATTATGCTTGTACAATCTTAAAGACCTTTCGAAAATAATTTTAAAACTGCTTTCTCTCAACTTCTTCACTCTCTCTTTTGGGAATATACTTTACTGTAGCCAAGAATAATCAAAGTAATAAAACAGCTTCAGCACATTATTATTATTATTATTATTATTATTATTATTATTATTATTATTATTATTATTATTATTATTATTATTATTATTATTATTATCATCATTATTGCTCGCATATATATATATATATATATATATATATATATATATATATATATATATATATATATATATATATATATATATATATATATATATATATATATATATATGCGCGTAATAATAATAATAATAATAATAATAATAATAATAATAATAATAATAATAATAATAATAATAATAATAATAATAATTATAATTATAAGAACAACTTGAGGAAACAATTCCTCGACACTTCCTTATCCTAGATCGAATAAGTTGTAGGTAAGCTTAATCATATTTCGAAGGTATCTGCAACAAAGTGTAAATTTTTCGGAGGACTCAAATTTCTTCATTTTTCAACTCAAAGTTTTAAATTCAAACTCTTCCTCATTCTATTTTCAAGACCTAGATCCTCAAGTCTGAACACTTTAAATTTTGTATCCTACTGTGGGACCTTGTCTCAAGGAGACAAAGCAGTGCAGACCTTACAAAGAATATAAGAATATGTATACAATCATGCATTGAAGATTTAAACCTCTTTAAATTTTTTATGGGATGACTTCAGCAAGTCTTGAATAGAGGATGTCGTAGATAGTAAAGGAATGAATGTTCCTTTTGCTCAATGTTACTAATACACTGCCAGAACTTTTCCTTCTTATTCTATCTGCGGAGATTTTCAAGTGCATTATGAAAATGGCTGGTGGGCAGTGGGTGAAAAAATTATCATACCAGAGACGGCTGTTTTTTTTTTGTCCTCTTGTGGAGAACGCCCTCTGGCATTTATGTCAACTCGTGTAAACCCCCCTTAAAGGGGGGTTTACACGATCAAACGGTTCGTCGAACTCGGTTCGACAGACAAGCGTTTGAAGTGATGTTCGAACGTGTGAACGGGGTATTTGGTTGTCGAACACGTTCCGTGCTAGGCAATCAAATACCCCGTTCACACGTTCGAACATCACTTCAAACACTTGTCTGTCGAACCGCATTCGACGAACCGTTTGATCGTGTAAACTCCCCTTTAGACACGTTAGCGGTCTTAAGAGGCATTATTTTCCCAGTAAGGAAATATACCTTTTAGTTAAATGGATCTGGGTACAGCTTGAAATCAGATGATTAAAAGTGTCTATATTCTCCGTACATTCACATAGAATAGAAAAAGTATTTCCCCAGCTCCAACTTGTCTGTGTCTAACCCAAATAGAAAGGGGATAATAGTTTTTTTTATGACTGACACCAGGACGGGCCAAAAAAAAAAAAAAAAAAATCTACCCTCATCGGGCCTGGGCATAAAGAAACTATAGAGAAACAGAAATGGGGGGTATTGTAACCTGTCAGATGTGAAGGGATAATAAGACATGTAGTTCCACATAAAACAGCAATAACATTGCAAATACGCTCTCTAATTGTAAATTTTCAAGGACAGGAATATGCATGCCTATTTTCGTGCCTGAGCTGAAAGAGCAACGGGTCACAAAGACCTGCTATTCTTTACAGCCTACTCATTACACCTGTTGAGATAGAAAAGTTAGAAGACGACACACGAACCCACTGTTCTCCCTTACCCTCTTCCTATTTTGGTGAAACTCATAATTTCGTCATGGAATGAGGTGGGATCGAACTCGAGTCCTTTGAAGAGACGGACAAGTAATAAACCCATCAACGTTCAGAGGCACCTCACTCTTTACTACTTGTACACAGAGTAGACGTTCACTGGGAGAAAGAGTTCAAGTATTCATTCTTAAAACTACAGCAAAGAATTTCCAAGCCTTTTAAAAAATATACACAAACTACTTGGCACTAATTAAGAGACAGTTTTGCAACAGATGAATTCGGTTTTACGTCACGAACTCCCTATTCAACTAAGGGCTAGGACGGTTGCCTTCGTGCGAAGGACTTGTTTTGGCAGATGTAATCGTTACCCTGAGTGTATGCCCTTACTAACCTCAGTCCGTGACGGGGCACGAACCCTCGACCTGACGCCTCAGAGTCGCGGACGCTACCATTTTGCCACGGAGACTACCAGTTTCGCAACAGAAAAATATGCTAAAAATAATGTTCAAATTCACGTTAAGAATACCTCCGGCAAAAAGTAAAATATTAACAAATGAACGTGTATACTGATTAATCCCTTTTCATTTAATTACAAAGTAACTATTTAATTAATTATTTCCTTAACTTGCCTCAAAACCTCAAAATCTTTGAGTAAAAGGGCAATACTTTCCAATCGAAACCGTTTCATAACTTTATTTTTATAGTT
>JAXCGZ010015809.1:2500-7500 GCA_037179515.1 Halocaridina rubra | reverse complement strand
ATAATAATAAATTCCCAATAACTCAAAATCACTAATACAAACTTCCATACAATAAACTTCGCTCTACTAATGGTAAAGTAATAATACAAAAATAGAATTTATTTTGCAAATGCATCATGCAGAACCACAATGCGAAATTTTAGCACGCCAATATTTTTGCAAATCACATTTCCCCATTGGTAAATTCGGCTATTACAGCAATAAACCTCTAATAATTCAGATAAAATGGGGACAATATTGTTTGTAGCATGGAATATCAATACATATTACGATTAGTGGAGGGGATTTTGGGGGGTCAAAGATATGATGGGAGGGGTTCAAGTGGGGTGTGTGTGTGTTACGGGAGGGTAAAACGTAGGGTGGAGGTGACGCAGAATGATGGTGAGGTGGATGAAGAGGGGAGAGAATGTTGAGGAATCTCGAAGTGGAAGGGGGGGGGGATCATGCGGTGAAGTTGAAGTGGAACTATTGCATACTGAGTGATGGTGAGGTGGAAGGAGTTCATACTGAGTGAGGTGAGGGGATGGTGGGGCTTAGTGAAGCTGATGGTGAAGGGGCCAGATTGTATAGTGAATGGGGTGGGGACGAGTTATATGGGGTTTACTAAAACATGGAAGAGTACGGTGTGGGTGGGGTCATGGTGATATTAGGGTAGTTGTGTGATGAATGAGGTGTGAGATATGGAGGGTTTGCTGAAAGATGTTGTATGGTCTCTAAAGAATAATGAAGGGAATTACATGATAATTAACAGGAAACAAGAAGGAGGGGGAGAGAGAAGTGGGAAGGAAAGAATGTACAGGAACAAACAAACAAACAAAACAAAAACAAAAACATTTATTTCCATTTTGTACAATGGTTATTCAACATTAATAGTAACTTATAAGTAGACATGTAATTAAACTAACAAATAAGAGGGTTAGACATATAGTTAAATTAAATGTAGCTTTCATAGAAAATAATAATGCTATAATAAAAATGTTACAATAATGTAAATAATAAAGTAGTAAGTATGCCACTAGATACAGGATCGTTATTATCGGCATCATTTCCATATTTGTTTCCTTACAATGAGAATAATTAGTTCTTAATGAGCAGCAACTATTTGTCCAAAAGAAAACTGTATAGTTTGCCTTTGAAAGCTGTGAAAGAGGATGCATTTTTAAGATGCTCTGGAATATTATTCCAGAGTGTTGGCCCTTTGATAGTGATCATCTTTGAACCTGCTTCTGTGTTTGTTCTGTGAATAAAGAGCTCACTGCTCTGTCTTGTGTTGGTTCCCCTTATATCCCTGACTGTTTTTAAATCAAATAGCCAGCTAGGATAATGATGGTCCAAAATTTTGAATACAAAAACATAAATAGCATAAGCGACCTTATTTTCTGCCCGCAGCCACCCAAGTTTATTGAGAGCTGGTGTGATGTGGTCGTATTTTCTTATTCCTCCCAGGGCAACTCGAGCTGCAAAATTAATAAGCTTCTGTATTCTGTTTATCTGAGTCTTAGTGGTAGCTCCCCAAACAGTTGTGCAGTAATTAATGTGACTTAGGGCTAGAGATTCAACAACAGTTATTCGAGTGGTAGTCTCAAAATTGTCTTTTATACGTGATAAGTACATTAATGTTCCTGTAACCTTTTTGCATACTTTATCTATGTGGGAATCAATCAACATGTGGTTATCAAAGTGAATTCCTAGGTTTTTGACTGTTTTGCTAGGTGTGATAATATTGTCGCAAAAATTAATTGTTGTGTTTTCTGGAATTTGTGCTATGTGGAACCTTGAACCAATAAATATGCACTGTGTTTTACTTTCGTTAATTAACAGCCCAATTTCTTGGAAATAGGTTTTAATTTTTGACAGAGTGTTTTCTGCTCTTAAAGTTAGCTCTGGGAGATTATTAATATCACCACTAAGGAGTAGTTGAGTGTCATCTGCATATTGTACGACTAGACAGTCAGAAATGAAAGAAGATAGATCATTTACGTAAATGGAGAAGAGGATAGGACCAAGTACTGATCCCTGTGGAACACCAAATGATACATTTTTTGGCACAGAGATAATGTTGTTAAGACGTATGGACTGTTTACGATTAGATAGATACTCGCTAAACCAGCTTGGATCAATATTTAGGTTAATACATTTACTTAAAAGAATTTCATGGTTTACACTGTCGAAGGCTTTTGATAAGTCCAACAAAACTAGCAAAGATATTTTTTTCATATCTATATTATTATATATACTATTCGTAACTTTAAGCAGTGCAGTTTCCGTAGAGAGTTTTGGTCTGAAACCATGTTGGCTAATCGTTAGTAGTCTATTTGATTCTAAATATGACATAAGTTGGCATGCAACAATTTTTTCTAATATTTTAGAGAAAATGGGTAGCAGGGAAATGGGACGATAGTTTGTCACATCTTCTCTGTCCCCCTTTTTATGCAAAGGTATTACATGTGCTATTTTCCAAGAGTCAGGAAACTTTTTAGTAACAATGGAAGTGTTCATAATAGTTAGATTATAGGATGCAATCACGGGTAGAGCATCTTTGATGAACTGAAATGGTATACCATCTGAACCATAAGAGCCAGAGTTTCTTAGGCTCTTTATGGTAAGAATTAGGGTAGCACAATCGATAGGAATAAGCTTGAAGTACTCTCTTGTGTTTTCATTGGAAGAATTGTCATTTAAGTAATTACTCATATTCACTGAGTTGATGTTTTCTTGAGTTTTTTCATATGTATTTTTGCCAACGTTAGCAAAATAGTTATTAAAGTTTTCTGCTTTGTCTTTCAACTCCGTAATATTTTCATAACTTTCTGAGGTACTCTTTTCATTTGGTATCATGCTTCTTATCACTTTCCATGTTGCTGCTGTATCATGTCTAGAGTCATTAAATTGTTTTTTGTAAAAGTCTTTTTTACTTACACTGATGAGAGATCTGACACGTTTCTTTTCTGTTTTATAATGTTCTCGGAGAGTCATATCATATCTATTCATTTTTAGCTCTTTTTGTATTTGATTTCTGATTTGCATTGCCTCTTTGATGTCATTAGTTAGCCAGGGGGCTGAGGGGCGGGTTATTTTTCTTGTTACAATGGGTGCACAACTATCTAAGCATTCAAGGAAGACTTTTGTTAGAATCTCAACCTGCAAATCGACGTTATCTGTGTATTTAATTCTATTAAGTGCATTTGTGTTGTTGATTAATGTTTCACAAAAGATATCAGGGGAGTAATTTTTTAGACACCGGAATGTCTTGAGGAGAGGCTTCCTTTTCGGCTTGTTTATGTTTAGCATAGCAATGTTCAGCTCGTGGTCTGCAATTGGGCAGGGAACTACGTCCCAATAGAGTATACTTTCCACTTTATTTGTTATTATCAGATCTATAAGAGTCCTAGAATTGGGGGTTATGCGGGTCGGTTTTGTCACTATTTGTGTTAACTTCACAGTGTTGATCACCCTTTTCATTTTGTTATCTGCTGAGAGCAAGTCATCATTAAAATCACCAAGTATGTATATGGGTTTATGACGCACACAGATATTTCTGAATGTTTCTAGTAGATGATTGAATGAACTGGTAGGTGCTTTAGGGTGACGGTAAACACACCCTACAATGAAAGATGGAAGTTTCTGATACTGCACAGTGATCCATAAATCTTCGAGCTCCTCAGTTTTTTCTAAACCTGTGGCTATTTCTGATGCACTAAGATAATTTCTAACATAAATACAAACCCCACCCCCCTCTGCCATGGTCATTGCGAAATATTTTAAACTCTGGAATATTCAAATATCTATTTTCAGTTGTAGGAGGAAGCCAAGTTTCACTTACACAGAGGATGTCTATGTTGTAGTAATAAGGAAGTAATAAGGAAGGCAAGAAAGAAAATATAATCAACTAAGTGTGTGTTTGTGTGTGTGTTTGCATATATATATATATATATATATATATATATATATATATATATATATATATATATATATATATATATATATATATATATATATATATATACCACTCAATCAATTTTCATATGCGAGCAAAACACACTGTAAAAATAATATTTTATTAAGATATTTTAAGGCATAAAAACCACTTGGACCATTGCAATATATTCATTCATAGAAGCTGTAGTACTGATGGCATTTCAGCGGCTATTTAATTTCAAAAGAGTCAGGGATATAAGGGAATCCAATACAAGACAGAGTAGTGAGCTCTTTATTCAGAGAACTAACAGAAATGAAGGTTCAAAGATGATCACTATTAAAGGGCCAACACTCTAGAACAATATTCCTGAACATCTTAAAAATTCATTCTCCTTCACAGCTTTCAAAGGCAAACTATATAGTTTTCTTTTGGATAAATAGTTACTTCTCACACACTAAAACTTAACGATTGAATGCAGTTTCTCTTAACACTAACCATTCTATATGTAAATAGATATCGCCTTCTTTGATTTCTAAGCTAAAAACTAATTAGTCTCATTGTAACGAATACAAATATGGTGATGATGCCGATAATAACGATCCTGCATCAAGTATTACTATTACTACTTTATTATTAACATTAAATTGTCAACATTTTTATAACAGTATGATTTTTGTTATCGTAATTTTATACGTATCTGTTAAGTCAAGGTAATCTTCATTTTTTAGGAATGCTATATGTCTTTTCAGTTATTAGTTCAATTACATGTCTAATTAAAAGTGTACTTTTAGTATTGTAAAAAAAAATAGCCATTGCAATATGGAAATAAATGTTTGTTTGCTTGTTTGTTTGTTCGTAAGACATATTATATGGTTAATCCCAAACAAATATAAATTTACTCTGAATTTTTAAAAAGAACGAAACGTATAAGAAACAAAAGACTCAGATTCAGGGAACCCATAAGAGCTACAACCGTCTGAAAAGATCAAATACAAAATGATATCACTCAAAAAGGAGATTTCTACCCCAAGTTGAGCCAATCAAAGGAGGGGAATTTATATCAAATGTAAATGTATTCACA
>JAXCGZ010015808.1:40000-45443 GCA_037179515.1 Halocaridina rubra | reverse complement strand
ATTATAGGTGTCTTCATCGCCATCAAACCCAGCAATATGATGGACTGTGGTATCCACGCAAGAGAATGGATAAGCCCAGCATTCTGCTTATGGGTTATCGATGAACTGACTTCAAGTTTGGTAGTGACCTACAGTCACGACTCTTTAAATACTTATGATTTTTACATATGCCAGTGGTTAATCCTGATGGCTACGCTTTCACTTGGAGAGTAGTAAGTAATTTATCATGTTATGCTTCAAGAGTAGGGATATAAATGATACTGCTCCAGAAATATAAACAATACAAATAATTTTACTAACATATGCTACCGTAACTTATAATAAATTTAAAGAGTTATTATCCCCTCGCTTCCCTTGCAAGACTCAAGCTACCAAAATTATTGTCACTCATATTGGCAACATACATTATTGTCATCTCGTGGCGAAATGCACCATATTTAAAAAGTTGCTGGAATATGAGGAGAAGCAAAGATGCCAAAAACAAGTGAATGTGATTACCGATATTCAAAAAAGGAAGCAGGATACAGCTCTATACCTTAAGCCTGTGTCCTTGACCAGCATAGTTTGCAAAGTTATGGAGAAGCTACTGAGAACATACATCGCTCTTCACTTGGAATCCTTCAACTTTTGTCAGTGAGAAAACATGGCCTCAGAGAAGCAGATCAACAGAAACAAATTTATTAGAATTTTATGATGAATTGAGCCGATCTTACAATAAAAGAGAGGGTTGAGAAGATTGCATATTCCTTGATTTTAAGAAGGCATTTCATATGGTTTCACATGGGGATGGGAAACTTATTAAAAAGCTGAATTTAAGCTTACTTAGAAGGAAGGGAACAGAGGGTTAGAGTAAGACACACAGTGTCTAAATGGAAAAGGGTTAGTAGTGGGGTTCCATTGGGTTCAGTTTTAGGATTACTTTTGTTCCTTGTATACGCAAATGACCTACCAGAGTCTGTAAATTCAATCTTGAATATGTTTGCAGATAGAAGATCCAAAGACTGTGAAGAAAGTAAAACGAGAACAATGGTAGAGAACTTCAGGAAGACCTAAATAGTCTGCATGAGTGGTCAGAAAAGTGGCTAATGAAATTCAATATTTCAAAATGTAAGGTAATGAGAATGGGTACAAGTGCAAGAGAGCCCAAGTTTGGATACTCATTAGCAGGTGCAGAACTTCAAGAGACTGAGGATGAGAGAGATTTAGGAGTAAACATATTGGCAGATTTGTCTCCGGAAATGCATACAAATGGCTAGTAAGGGCATCATAAGCATTCTCAGCGAATGTCAGGGTAGCTTTCAGACACTTGGTCAAGGAAATGTTCAAAAATATTTATGTAACTTATGTGAGGCCAAAGCAAGAATATGCAGCCCCCTTTTGGAATTCGAACTTGAAAAAACATATAATTAAGCTTGAAAAAGTTCAAAGACCTGCCACGACACTGGTGCCAAAATAAATAGAAAAAAAAATAAATACAAAAGAAAAAAATGACCTGTCAACATTTCTTGAGCTGAGGTGCCAAGTAGCATAGTTGTCTTTTTTTTTTTTTTTTGCTCTTTTTCTCTTTTTATTAAATGTTTTGTTTATATCAAATCACAACTATATTATATAACTTGCTATAATATAACTTGGTTATTAATTGACTAATCTGTTTCTTCTGAAATGATCGGCTTAGCAGTTAAAAATAAATAATAACTAGAACTGATGTTCATGGCATCAAGTAATTACTAGACTGTACTTATGGGAAGGAGCCCAATGCTCGTAACTTCCCGTCTCCTGGTCGGTTCCATTTTTGTACTTAGTGATACTTATCATACTTGTAATTAAAACTATGGATTTAGTTAGTATAACCTACCTCCTTGCTTAGCTTCAAACTATGAACTCTTGTTCTAGTGCCAGCCATATCAAAATATCGATTCCTATTCACTCTGTCACAACCATGAAAGAATTTAAAGACAGCACCATAGCCTCCCTCATTCTTCTAGCTTCGAGTGATGGTGACTCTAATTACCTCAGCCTCTCCTCATACCTGAGATTGCCTATTTTTGGTACCAGTTTCATGACATGTCTTTGAACTTTTACTTGCTTTTTCAACTGTGGCTTCCATAAAGGGGCTGCATATTCAAGCTTTGGCCTCACATAGGTTACATAAATATTTTCGAAAATTTTCTTGTCCTTTCGCCTGAAGGCTACCCTTACATTTGCTAAGAAAGCATATGCAGCCTTACTATGCCATTTATATGCATTTCTGGAGACAAATCTGCCCATATGTTTACTCCTAGATCTTTCTCATTCTCTGTCTCTTGAAATTTTGCTCCTGCCATTGAGTATTCAAGCTTGGGCCTTCTTGCACTTATACCCATTCTCATTTCCTTACATTTAGAAACTGAATTTCATTAGACACCTTTTCTGACCACTCATGCAGACTATTTAGGTCTTCCTGTAGTTCTCTACCATTGTTCTGGTCTCTTACTTTCTTCACAATCTTTGCATCATCTGCAAACATATTCATGAATGAATTTACAGACTCTGGTAGGTCATTTACATATACAAGGAACAAAATTGGCCCTAAAAGTTAACCCTGTGGAACTCCACTACTAACCCATCTTCATTTAGACACTGAGTGTCGTACTTTAACCCTCTTTTCCCTTCCTTCTACGTAAGTTTTTATTCATTCCAAGACGTTTCCACCTATCATAGCCATTGCTTTTAGCTTCTTAATAAGTCTTCCAATTGGAACCATATCAAATGCCTTCTGGAAGTCTAGGAATATGCAATCTGTCCAGCCCTTTCTTTCCTTTAAGATTCGTCTTACCTCATCATAAAATTCTAAGTTTGTTACTGTTGATCTATCTTCTCTGAAGCCATGTTGTCTCACTGACAAAAAGTTGAAGGATTCCAATTGAAGAGAGATGTGTTTCCTTAGTAGTCTCTCCATAACTTTGCAAGCAACAGTGTTTCTCATCAGGAAAATGATTCACTGAAATTATTAACTAAATAACTAAATTAATACTTATAAGACGATAAAGAAAATCTGTGTAAGGTCAAATAAAAACGTTTTTGTATTCTTTAAGACTCATACTCCAAGATGAAACCTTCCCTGTCTCCATCCCCTAAATCGAATGGTCAGGGGAGGGGTGGTAAAGCTTCCCCAGGGGCTGTTGGAGGGGGAGTAGCTCTTAGGATCCTGAAACAAAAAGTCAAGGACCTTTTGACTCTTTTAACAAACTTGAATGATAAAATTCAGAATATGGATAGAGAAATGAAAGAAGGCTTTGAAAGCAAGATAAAAGAAAATGAAACATTAAAGAGATTGCAAGAAATTTAGAGGAGAGTAACAAGGCACAAGGGGGAGAGAGGGAAAATAGCTATAAAAATGACTATAAACTCTGGAAGGGAGATAGAATAAACTAGAAATCAGAATTTCGAAACAAGAAGATAACAAACAGGTGAGTAACTGCCTAAATGAATCAAATATTAGTTTGATGCTATCTTCTCAGAGAGACGGAATTGCAACTTGGAATGTCGAAATAAAGGATGACATCGAACACTATAAAGAATGATTAGGAGCAGAATAAAAAACATGAGGGCATTACAGTATCCTAATGTAAATACCATTGACTACAAGGAAACAGTAATAGAAAATGTGAAAAATGTTTTGATTGAAAGGGCTAATCCACTTATCAGACAGGCACTTGATACAGAGAAGTCAGTGATAATCTCAGGCATAAGTGACACCAGGAGTCAACATAGCCGGGGAGACTTGAACAAAATGAAGCTGAGGTTTTAGTCCTGATAAGTAAGCTTGGAACAGTATGTGGTTCAGAGAATACTGTAAGCATTCACCGAATAGGTAATTATTCTAGGAAGGGAAAGGCAAGAATAATGAAAGTAACCTTTGAGAGAGGGGACATATGTAATTACCTAATTGTGCTTACGGTGCTGGTCGGTTCGGTTCCATTTCTATACTCAGTGATACTTATCATACTTGTCCTTAAAACTATGAATTAAGTTAGCATTACCTACCTCCATCCTGAGCGAATTCCAATCATCAACTACTCTAATACTAAAAAAGTACTTCCTTTCATCCTGCAAAGAAGTTTTTTTATGACGATTCAAACTGTAACCTCTATTTCTAGAGCCAGAAATATCAAAATATCGATCTATATCCACTTTGTCATAACCATGAAGGAATTTAAAAACCGTCATTATATCTCCCCTCATTCCTCCAGTTTCGAGTGATGGTAAATTTTATTCCCTCAGCCTCTCCTCTTAAGTGAGATTCCGTATTTCTGCACCAGTTTTGTGGCATGTCTTTGAACATTTTCCAGCTTAAGTATGTGCTTTTTCAAGTGTGGATTCCAAAAGGGGGCTGCATATTCAAGCTTTGGCTTCACATAGATTATATAATTATGAACATTTCCTTGTCCATATGGCTGAAGGCTACCCTTACATTTGCTAAGAAAGCATATGCTGCCAATACTATGCCATTTATATGCATTTCCGGAGACAAATCTGCTAGTATGTATACTTCTGTATCTATCTCATTCTCCGTCTTTTGAAGTTCTGCTCCTGCCACTGAGTACCCAAGCTTGGGCCTTCTTGCAATTGTACCCATTCTTATTACATTACAATTTGAGGTACTGAATTTCATTAGCCACTTTTCTGACCACTCATGAAGACTATTTAGGTCTTTCTGAAGTTCTCTACCATTGTTCTCGTCTCTTACTTTCTTCATAATCTTTGCATCATCTGCAAATATATTCAAGAAAGTGATTTACAAACTCTGGTAGGTAATTTACGTATACAAGGAGCAAAATTGGCCCTAAAACTGAACCATGTAAAACCTTACTACTAACCCTTCTCCACTCAGACACTGAATGTTTTGCTCTAACCGTCTGTTCCCTTCCTTCCAAGTAAGTTTTTATCCATTCCAAGACATTTCCACCTATTCTCGCGATTACTTGCAGCCTTTTATTAAGTCTCCCGTGTGGAACTATATCAAATGCCTTTTGGAAATCTAGGAATATGCAATCCGCCCAGCCCTTTCTTTCCTGTAAAATGCGGCTTACCTCATCATAGTAATCTAACAAGTTTGTTATTGTTGATCTACCTTCTCTGAAGCCGTGTTGTCTCACTTACACAAAGCTGAAGGATTCCAAGTGAAGAGAGATGTGTTTTCTTAATAGTTTCTCCATAACTTTCCAGATTGCTGGTGAAGGAAACACCTCAATAGTTTAGAGCTCTATCCCTCCTTTCCATTTTAAAGATAGGTACCATGTTAGCTTGTTTCCAGCATCTTTGAATCTCCCCAGATGCCAGCGACTTTTCAAATATAATGCATAGTGCAGCTGATATTGGTTTAGCACTTTATTAAGTACATAAGGTGATATATCGTCAGGACATGTAGCATTATGGGCATCTAACTTCAGCAACACTTTGT
>JAXCGZ010015808.1:20000-35000 GCA_037179515.1 Halocaridina rubra | reverse complement strand
AAGCCATACGGGATTCCCTATTGTCCCTTAATGACCGCTTGACTGTATATTTTGCGATTCACTCCTATTCGCAGCTTTGGATGACTCCATATGGATACACTTTTAATCTTCCACCAAATTACGAAAAACAGGTATGCATTATTCAAATAAATCTCCTAATTTTTAATACAGTCAGCATATGATCTAATAAACACTCTTACAAATGCTCCCTTTAATCGTAGAAAGGCATGTAGATTATCCATAAAACATTCACAATAATTGCATTCAAGCTTTCCTTCCTGGTCAAGATCAGTAATATAAAATAGAAATAAAAATTGCATGCTAAATGTAATGGTGCTTTGTGATTTATTAAAGAACACAATTTCCATCTATATGTAATTATTGCAACATTTCTACTTTCAGTATAATGCAACAGAAATTGGCGTAATGGCACTCACAGCAGTGCATGGTACCATTTACGATTATGGAAACCACTTTTATGTTATATGTAAGTTTTCATTATGCATATATTCATAGTCACAAACTCATATACTATATATATATATATATATATATATATATATATATATATATATATATATATATATATATATATATATATATATATATATATATATATATAGTCACCATGGTTCAAGCTGTGGCGTCCGCTACTCTGAGGTGTCAGGTCGAGCAAGGGCATGCACTCAGGGTAATGATTACATCTGCCAAAACAAGTCCTTTCGCAAGAAGGCAGCCGTCCTAGCCCTTGGTAGAAAAGGGAGTCCGTGACATAATACCGGAACATGTATATATATATATATATATATATATATATATATATATATATATATATATATATATATATATATATATATATATATATATATATATATATATATACATATATATATATATATATATATATATATATATATATATATATATATATATATATATATATATATATATATATATATATTTATATATATATATATATATATATATATATATATATATATATATATATATATATATATATATATATATATATATATATATATATATATAAATATATATATATATATATATATATATATATATATATATATATATATATATATATATATATATATATATATATATATATATACTGTGTATATATATATATATATATATATATATATATATATATATATATATATATATATATATATATATATATATATATATATATATATATATATATATATATATATATATATATATATATATATATATATATATATATATATATATATATACAGATGCTCCTCGACTTATTATCGTGAAGTAATTCTACCTAAGAAGTGTAACAGGACATTACCCATGTAATGTCAGGGGTACTCAAGTGGTGTGACCTGATATTTCCAGTGTGGTTTTTAGGTAGAGTGTGTGTTTACAGAGAGATGACAACCTTTGCATCCCTGATCAATGGAGGTCATAAATGTCACACAGTTTTGGGTTGTTCTCATGAGAGCCTCCATTAATATATACATGTACACTTGAAAATACACATATAGGCACTCCTTGTACCCAATTGGCGTTCCTTTAGCCGCACCCCTCAAGTTAAAGGTTGTAACCCTTTTTCTCTGGAAGCCTATTATTGGTAGAGGCATGGCCAAGCATCCCACGGCTGCCACCAAATGTCGTAAGTTATATATCCTAACCGGAATCGTAATGTTTCACCAGTGTCATGTTAGTTGTACAACTACACAGCTATAGCGTGCGATATATATATATATATATATATATATATATATATATATATATATATATATATATATATATATATATATATATATATATATATATATATATAGTATATATATATATATATATATATATATATATATATATATATATATATATATATATATATATATATATATATATATATATATATATATATATATATATATATATATATATATATATATATATATATATATATATATATATATATATATATATATATATATATATATATATATATATATACAGTGTTACCCCAGTTATTCGCGCTTCTTGGTTCGCGTTCTCACTCTATCGCAGTTTTTTTTTTGATAGATTATTATTTTATTTTATGGGTTTACGCAAAAATATTAAAATATTGAAAAAAAAAATTTCAGTATTTTCATTTTTTTTTATTGAAATTTACGTTGCGTGCTGTTATTTATAATGTAAAGGGTGTTTTTTTAACAGTACAGGGAGGGTTTATACAGTTCGTAAACGAAAAAATAATTGTAAATGAGTATGTGTGTCACGTCATCATCACCTCATTCATCGTAACTTTATCTATCACTTTCATAGAAATTTACGTTGCTTGCTGTTATTTATAATGTAAAGGGTGTTTTTTTAACAGTGCAGGGAGGGTTTATACAGTACGTAAACGAAAAAATAATTGTAAATGGGCATGTATGTCACGTCATTATCACCTCATTCACCGTAATTTTATCTATCACTTTCATAAAAATTTACGTTGCTTGCTGTTATTTATAATGTAAAGGGTGTTTTTTTAACATTGCAGGGAGGGTTTATACAGTACGTAAACGAAAAAATAATTGTAAATGAGTATGTATGTCACGTCATTATCACCTCATTCACCGTAATTTTATCTATCACTTTCATAAAAATTTACGTTGCTTGCTGTTATTTATAATGTAAAGGGTGTTTTTTTAACAGTGCAGGGAGGGTTTATACAGTACGTAAACGAAAAAATAGTTGTAAATGAGTATGTATGCCACGTCATTATCACCTCATTCACCGTACTTTTATCTATCACTTTCATAAAAATTTACGTTGCTTGCTGTTATTTATAATGTAAAGGGTGTTTTTTTAACAGTGCAGGGAGGGTTTATACAGTACGTAAACGAAAAAATAGTTGTAAATGAGTATGTATGCCACGTCATTATCACCTCATTCACCGTAATTTTATCTATCGCTTTCATAAAAATTTACGTTGCTTGCTGTTGTTTATAATGTAAAGGGTGTTTTTTTTAACAGTGCAGGGAGGGTTTATACAGTACGTAAACGAAAAAAATAATTGTGATTACCTAATTGTGATTACCTAATTGTGTTTACGGGAAAGAGCTCAAAGCTCGTATCTTCCCGTCTCCTGATCGGTTCCATTTTAAACTTAGTGATACTTATCATACCTGTCCTTAAAACTATGGATTGAGATAGCATTAACTACCTCCTCGCTTAGCGAATTCCAATTATCAACTACTCTTACACTGAAAAAGTATTTCCTTACATCCTGCAAACAAGTTTTCTTACGAAGCTTCAAACTATGACCTCTAGTTCTATAGCCAGCCATATCGAAATATCGATCCCTATCCACTCTATCATAACCATGAAGGAATTTAAAGACTGTCACCATATCCCCCCTTACTCTTCTAGCTTCGAGTGATGGTAAGTCTAATTCCCTCAGCCTCTCATCATAACTGAGATTGCGTATTTCTGGCACCAGTTTCGTGGCATGTCTTTGAACTTTTTCAAGCTTAGCTATGTGCTTTTTCAAGTGCGGATTCCAAAAGGGGGCTGCATATTCGAGTTTTGGCCTCACATAGGTTACATAAATATTTCTGAACATTTCCTTGTCCATGTGCCTGAAGGCTACCCTTACATTTGATAAGAATGCATATGCTGCCCTTACTATGCCATTTATATGTATTTCTGGAGACAAATTTGCCAGTATGTTTACTCCTAGATCTCTCTCATTTTCTGTCTCTTGAAGTTGTACTCCAGCCACCGAGTAGTCAAGCTTGGGCCTTCTTGCACTTGTACCCATTCTCATTACCTTACATTTTGAAGTATTGAATTTCATTAGCCACTTTTCTGACCACTCATGCAGATTATTTAGATCCTCCTGAAGTTCTCTACCATTGTTCTCGTTTTTTACTTTCTTCACAATCTTTGCATCATCTGCAAACATATTCATGAATGAATTTACAGACTCTGGTAGGTCATTTACATATACAAGGAACAAAAGAAGCCCTAAAACTGAACCCTGTGGAACTCCACTACTAACTCTTCTCCATTCAGACACTGAGTGTCTTACTCTAACCCTCTGTTCCCTTCCTTCTAAGTAAGTTTTTATCCATTCCAAAACATTTCCACCTATTCTGGCCATTGAGTGCAGCTTCCTAATAAGTCTCCCATGTGGAACAGTGTCAAACGCTTTCTGGAAGTCTAGGAATATGCAATCTGCCCAGCCCTCTCTTTCCTGTAAGATTTGGCTTACCTCATCATAAAATTCTAATAAGTTTGTTACTGTTGATCTACCTTCTCTGAAGCCATGTTGCCTCACTGACAAAAAGTTGAAGGATTCCAAGTGAAGAGAGATATGTTTCCTTAGTAGTTTCTCCATAACTTTGCAAACTATGCTGGTCAAGGAAACTGGTCTATAGTTCAGAGCCGTATCCCTCCTTCCTTTTTTGAAGATAGGTATCACATTTGCTTGTTTCCAGCATCTTGGAATCTCCCCCGACTCCAGTGACTCCTTAAATATGATACTTAGTGCCACTGATATTGTGTTTGCGCATTTTTTTAAGCACATGAGGGGATATGTCATCAGGACCTGTAGCTTTATGAACATCTAAATCCATCAGCGCTTTGCATATCTCTGTGGCTGTAAGGTTGATGTTCTCTAATACCGGCCCTTGAGCTTCTATCACTGCAATCTGAGGGGGTGGGGTATTTTCTACTGTAAATACTGACTGAAACTCCTTGTTCAATTCTTTGCAGATCTCTTCATCCGTCTCAGTGATGCTTCCATCCGCTCTCTTTAGCCTTAAAACCTGTTCTTTTACCTTCAGTTTTCCTCTGATAAAGCTGTGGAAAAGCTTGGGATTTTCTTTAGCCTTCCTGGTGATGTCCCTCTCATAATCTCTCTCTGCCTCTCTCCTTTTACTTAGGTAGTCATTTCTTGCTCTTTTGTAGGTTTGCCAGGCATTTATGTTTTTTCTCCTCCTATACCTTTTCCAGCATTTGTCTCTCCACTCCTTAGCTCTTTTACACCCATTATTGAACCATTTCTCTCTGGCATGAATTACACCTACTTTGGTGACAGGTATGCAGCAATCTACTATCTTCCCATATTTCTCACAAAAGATGTCATACATTTCTTGTACAGATTTTTTGTAAAATAAGGTTCTCCAGTCAATAACTGCAAACAGCTCATTCATTTTGATGTAATCTCCTTTCGGATAGTTCCTCCTCATGTACTCAGTGCCTCTACTCTCAGGAAGAATATCTTCAATGATATACTCCATCAACAACACACAGTGGTCACTCTTTCCAATTGGTGGTTCATACTCAATATTTTTAATATCCAACACATTATCTGTGAACACTAGATCAAGTAGTGATGGCTCATCCCCACCCCTGGCCCTTGTTGGTTCCATTACATGTTGGTGTAGGAAATTCCCTTGTACGCAATCTAGGAATCTTGCCCCGTATGAGTCCTCACCACTGTGTGGGTCAAGATTTATCCAATCTATCTCTTTATGATTAAAGTCTCCCATAATCAGAATCCTACACTTTTTTTCCCGTGCCATGTTAACAACTGAGTTTATGACTTCAATAGTACCTATATGACTTTCCTCATAAACTTCAAGCCTATTTTGGTTCCTTGGTGGGTTGTATACAACAGTTATTATAATGCTCTCTGACCCAGTATTTATGCGAGCAACAAGAAATTCCTTGAACTCACTTTCTATAGCCAAGTTTATTTCTTCAACTTGAATCCTCTCACTTATGAGCAGTGCTATCCCTCCACCAGTCCTCTCAGATCTTTCAACCCTTAGTATTCTGAAGCCCTTAGGAAAAACTGTGACACTGTTTATGTCCTCACTCAACTTAGTCTCTGTAATTGCTACTATATCTGCCTTACTGTTGTGAATCCTATCTTTTAATTCTAATGCCTTACCAGCTAATCCATCAGCATTTGTGTATAACAATCTTAATGAGGCCCCATCCCCTGATCTTCTGTCATTATCTTCTTGTAAATGGGTATGTATGTCACGTCATCATCACATTCACTGTAAGTTTTCCTATCACTTTCATAAAAATTTACGTTGCTTGCTGTTATCTATAATGTTAACGGTGTTTTTTTTAACAGTGCAGGGAGGGTTTATACAGTACGTAAACGAAAAAATAATTTGTAAATGAGTATGTATGTCGCGTCATTATCACCTCATTCACCGTAATTTTATCTATCACTTTCATAAAAATTTACGTTGCTTGCTGTTATTTATAATGTAAAGGGTGATTTTAACAGTGCAGGGAGGGTTTATATAGTGTAAACGTAAAAATATATTAAAATATCTATGTACATATAGGCGGATCCTACTTCGCGGATTTCCTGGTTCGCGCCGGGTCCCGGAACCGAATTACCGCGATAAGTGAGGCAGCACTGTATGTAGTATATATATATATATATATATATATATATATATATATATATATATATATATATATATATATATATATATATATATATATATATATATATATATATATATATATATATATATATGCATATACATATACATATACATATACATATACATATACATATATATATATATATATATATATATATATATATATATATATATATATATATATATATATATATATATATATATATATATATATATATATATATATATATATATATATATATATATATATATATATATATATATATATATATATATATATATATATATATAGTATATATATATATATATATATATATATATATATATATATATATATATATATATATATATATATATATATATATATATATATATATATATATATATATATATATATATATATATATTATATATATATATATATATATATATATATATATATATATATATATATATATATATATATATATATATATATAGTATATATATAGTATATATATATATATATATATATATATATATATATATATATATATATATATATATATATATATATATATATATATATATATATATATATATATATATATATATATATATATATATATATATATATATATATATATATATACAGTTATCCCTCGTTTATCGCGGGGGTTTGGTTCCGAGACCGGCCGCGATAGGTGAAAATCCGCAAAGTAGGATCACAATATACACATAGGCATTTTACATTTATTTTTACCTTTACTGTATAAACCCTCCCTGCACTGTTAAAACACCACCCTTTATTTTACTGATAACAGCGTGCAAGCGTAAATTTATATGAAAATGATAGGTAAACTTACCGGGAATGAGGTGATGATGACGTGGCATACTCACATACATAAGTATTTTACATTTATTATTACCTTATACTGTATAAACCCTCCCTGCACTGTTACAAAACCACCTTTAACTTTAAGCATGCAAGCGTAAATTTATATGAAAGTGATAGGTAAACTTACTGTGAATGAGGTGATAATGATGTGACATATTCATATGCATAGGTATTTTACATTTATTTTTACCTTTACTGTATGAACCCTCCCTTCACTGTTAAAAACCACCCTTTACTTTATTAATAACAGCATTCAAGCGTAAATTTATATGAACGTGATAGGTAAACTTACTGTGAATGAGGTGATGATAACGTGTATAGACTCCAGAGGAAATTATTCCGCAGCTTTACGGTTGATTTTTGCGAGAGAAGAACATGGTAATGGGGATTTGCTGTTGCTATTTCTTCTTTTGTTGAAAGATGGTCTTGTAAGGAATCATGGCATCGTCGAGAAGATTGCAGAAGGTCACCGAACGAACCATATTATCGTAATGTTCTTGTGAGAGTTGTTGGACTGCTTTCACATGTTCATACATGGCTGCCAGATGTTCGAGTGTAAAGCCAGGTTCTTCGATTTTTTTGTGCATTTCCTCTGTTTGTTTTTCTTCCTCTTCTTCGCTCGCTGATTTTGTCATTTCCTCCAAGTCTTCTTCAGTCAAAGGCTGCAAGCGGCAGTCGATCATTTCATTCACGTCTTTGTGAGTCATATCTTCAAAGCCTTCTCCTCCTAAAAATGCAGCCAACTTCACAGCTTTCGCAACTACTGAGTTATGGACTTCGTCATGAGCGAATCCCTTCTAGTCGTAGATGACTTAGGGCCTCAGTTTCTTCCAACTGGCATTGATTGTGGCTGGCTTCATCTCTTTGATTGCATTCTGAATATTTTGAAGGCATGTAGCAATCGTGTAGTTATGCCAGGAAGTCTTCAGTGTTAATTCTTTGTCCGAATCCATGGATTCAACCTGGTTCGCGAGGGCATTTTGTGTGTAAAGGGCCTTGAACGCACGAATAACGCCTTGATCCATAGACTGAATCAGTGATGCCGTATTCGGTGGCAGGAACTCTACTTGAACACCGTCATATTCGAGATCAGTTGCATGGCCACCAGCATTATCCATCTAAAGAAGGACTTCAAATTCAAGGCCCTTTTCCGCAAGATAAATTTTGACCTGAGGGATAAAGCATTGGTGAAACCAGTCCGATGTGAGGCTTTTCGTGATCCAGGCCTTAGGGTTATGCATCCAATACACTGGCAGCAGATTCTTACTCTTATTCTTCAAAGCCCTAGGGTTCTTAGACTTGTAGATAAGCCCGGGCATTAACATGAAGCCCAGAGCATTCCCACACATGATGAATGTAACGTGGTCTTTGTGCACTTTAAATCCAGGGGCTTTAGCTTCTTCCTTGAAGACAAAAATGCGAGACGGCATTCTCTTCCAAACTAACCCAGTCTCATCCATGTTAAAGACTTGCTCAGGAGCATATTCGCCTTCCTCGATAATTTTCTTGAAGTAGTTTTTCACGTAATCTTCAGCTGCAGCTGTATCTGCAGAGGCAGCTTCACCATAAACCGAAATGCTCTTTAGGCCATATCGTTTTTGAAATTTGGTGAGCCATCCATTGCTTGCCACGAACGATTGTTTCCTCGGTGGAGAATCGCTGGAGGGTCCTGGTTGAGGGTCGTCGATATCTTCTCTCTCCTCCTCTCCACGGTTGCCACTGTCGTCATCGGGTTCGTTTGCAGCGAATGTCTCGTACAGCTTCTTTGCCTTTGTGTGTATGATATTGCTGTCTATGCTGATGTTCTTTCTGCAATCAGCAATCCACAGGGCCAAAGCAGATTCCATCTGCACTATTATCTTATTGCGGGGTGTTATGACCCTCTTCGCTGTGTTGCTAAATGAAATAGTCGCTGTTTTCCTGATATTTGCCTCGTCCTTTTTTATGTATTGAACAGTAGATTTATTGAGGCCAAAATAGAGGCCGACATCCACGAACCTTCTTCCTTCCTTCAGCATATCTAACAGTTTTACCTTATCTGCTATGGTCAACATCTTCCTTTGCCACTTAGGCTTACTACCAGAAGCCTTAGAAAATGAAGGACGCTTGGGAGGCATTGCAGAGGTTGAAAAATGAGAGTAAAAAGAATCACAAGCACAACGTATTAAGAAGCACAACACGAACGGTGCACCCGTGAGGCGAGACAATGGAAGATGCTAGGAGAATGAGCTTCAATCAAAAAGCCAATCCGACCCCATGATACAGAACATACAGAAAAACAATTGTGATTCATTGTCTCCCACCCTTTCAGCCAATAGCTTCCATGAACTATCTCACATAGGTGCGAGCCTTTGTATTTTCCTAGACGCCAATACAGTGTACGCCATCGTACAGTATTTTACATGATGCAATACTGTGAGTTTTATGTTTAAATTTATGGTTTTTATACTATTTTTACTGTTTTATTATTCTTATGTTATGAAATACTTTTTTATCAATAAAATAATGAAAATATTGGAAATTTTAATATGTACTAGCTCACATAGGTGCAACCCTTTTTGTTTTCCAAAACTCTGACACCGGTATCGTATATTACATGGTGAAATATTGTGAGTTACATGTTTAAATTTATGTTTTTTTTATATTTTTTACTGTTTTATTTATTATTCTTAGGCTAAGAAATGCATTTTTTTAAGCAATAAAATAATCAAAATACTGGAAATTTTAATATGTGCTAGCTCACGTAGGTGCGACCCTTTGCGTTTTCCGAAACGCCGATACCAGTGTCGTACTTTCTATGGTGCCGAGTTACATGTTTAAATTTATGTTTTTTTTACTATTTCTTACTGTTTTATTATTCTTAGGGTAGGAAATATATTTTTTTTTCAATAAAATAATGAAAAAAAATTTCAATAAAATAATGAAAATACTGATAATTTAAATTTTTTAATATTTTAATATTCTCGCATATACGCAGAAGCAAAAAAGCTTGCCAAAAAAACCACGATACACTGAATTCGCGATAGGTGAACCGCGATATAGCGAGGGAACACTGTGTATATATATATATATATATATATATATATATATATATATATATATATATATATATATATATATATATATATATATATATATATATATATATATATATATATATATATATATATATATATATACAGATGCTCCTCGACTTATGAACAACCGACATACAAACATCTTGATATACAAAAGTATGATAAGTATCACTAAGTATAAAATGGAACCGATCAGGAGACGGGAAGATACGAGCTTTGGGCTCTTTCCCGTAAACACAATTAGGTAAGTACAATTAGGTAAGTACAAATGATGTAATTACCTAAATGTAATCATGTGAGAGAGAGAGAGAGAGAGATATGAAAAGTTATTTGTGCTACCGTCTCACACCAACAACAATAACAATAATAGTAATAATAATCACAATAATAATAATAATAATAATAATAATTATAATAATAATAATAATAATAATAATAATAATAATAATAATAATAATAATAATAATAATAATAATAATAATAATAATAATAATAATAATAATAATAATACGTATGACAGAGAGAGAGAAAAAAAAAACTCAGTTTATCTCCTACCAATACTTTCAAATATGCGTGTGCATGTGTCTCTAATATACACATACTGTAATTACCTAATTGTGCCTACAGAAAAGAGCAGTATGTTCCCTGTTTCCGGGCCATTTCCAATTTCTTACTCAATGATACTTACCATATTTGACCTTAAAATTATTAACTGAGTTTCCATTAACAACCTCATCAGTTAGCAAATTCCAATCATCAACTATTCTTACACTAAAAAATACCTCCTTACATCCTGCAAAAAAGTTTTCTTACGATGCTTCAAACTATGACCTCTGGTTCTGGAACCAACCATATCAAAATATAGATTGCTATCCACTCTATCAAAACCGTGAATGAATTTTAATCCGTCTCCATATCCCCCTCACTCTTGATCCAAGTGATGGTAAATCTTAATTCCCTCAACCTCTCCTAATGAGTGAGATTGCATATTTCTGGCACCAGTTTCATAGCATGTCTTTGAACTTTATCCAGCTTATTTATATGCTTTTTCAAGTTCGGTTTCCAAAGGGAGGCTGCATATTCAAGCTATGGCCTCATGTAAGTTACATAAATATTTATGAACTTTTCCTTGTCCATGTGTAGGAAGGCTACCCATACATATGCTAAGAAAGAATATGCAGTCCTTACTATGCCATTTATATACATTTCCGAAGACAATTCTGTCACTGTGTTTACTCCTAGATCTCTCTCATTCTCCTTCTCTTGAAGTTCTGCACATGCTATTGAGTACCCAAGCTTGGGCCTTCTCGCACTTGTACCCATTCTCTTTGCCTTACATTTTGCAGTACTGAATTTCATTAGCCACTTTTCCGACCACTCATCTAGAAAATTTAGGTCTTCCTGAAATTCTCTACCACTGCACTCATCTCTTACTTTCTTCACACTTTGCATCATCTGCAAACATATTCATGAATGAATTTACAGACTCTGATAGGCCATATTCGTATAAAAGAAACAAAAGCATCCCTAAAACTGAAACCTGTGGAACGCCACCACTAAACCTTGTCCTGCTAGATGTTGAGTGTATTACTCCAACCCTTTGTTACCTTATTTCTAAATAAATTTTTATCCATTCCAAGACATTTCCACCTTCTTGTCATTACTTGCAAAGTCTTAACAATTTTCCATTTGGGACTGTATCAAATGCCTTCTGAAAATCTAAGAATATGAAAACAACCCAATCCTCTCTTTCCTGTAAGATACCTCATCATAAAATTCTAATAAGTTTGTTACTGTTAATCTGCCTTCTCTGAAGCAATATTGTCTCACTGACAAAAAGTTGAAGGATTCTAAGTAAAGAGATATGTGGTTTCTTAGTAGTTTCTCTAAAACTTTGCAAACTGTGCTCGTTAAGGTAACAGGCCTATAGCCTAGAGCTGTATCTCTAATTCCCCTTTTGAAGACATGTACCATGTACGCTTGTTTCCATTAGCATGGAATTTCTTCAGATTACAGCGTCTTATTAATTGTGATGCATAGCGCCACAGATGTTCATTTAGCACATTTTTCAAGTACGTGGCATTATGGGCATCTAACTTCATCAATACTCTGCATACCTCTGCAGGTGAAAAGATGATACACGAACACTCTTTTCATGTTTAGCAATTATTTCTTTCTTCGTTTCCACTGATATACATTTAGTCTTTATAAGCGCCACTATCACTAACACACTTAACTTACTTAGGAGCCATAATAAGGGCTAGCTTAAAGTAAAAGGCAAAACCATGATCTCTTTTCTCTGCAATCTGAGAGGGTGGGGTATTTTCTGCTGTAAATACTGACTGAAATTCCTCGTTCGCATCTTTGAATATTCGTATATCGGATATACAAAAGTAGAGGAGCGTTTCTATGTGCGTATATATATATATATATATATATATATATATATATATATATATATATATATATATATATATATATATATATAGTAAGGAAGCCCATCAGTGAAGCAAAACTTATAAAACAATGCTATATTTCAGAACCTAACTGGATCCCTTCTTGAGAAGGGATTCAGTTAGGATCCGATATATAGCATTGTTTTATAAGTTATGTTTCACTGATGGGCTTCCTTACTATTTGTGCTGTATGCTAACAGTTTGTACATATATATATATATATATATATATATATATATATATATATATATATATATATATATATATATACAGTAATCCCTCATTTATCGCGGGGGTTCGGTTCCGGGACCAGCCGTGATCGGTGAATTTAAAAAAAAAAAAAAAATTATGACACCAGGACGGCCCCAAAATGATAAAATAAAACAGCCTTTATCAGGCTGTAAAGAGAAACAGAGATGGAGAGTGTAATGACCTGTCAGATGTGAAGGGATTATAAAAGATGTGTAATGAATATCCAGCTCTTTGCTGGGTTTTAATATACCTCTGCATTACTTTCATGATGTCTATTCCAAAAATTCCTCTTAGATCTTATTATTATTATTAATATTATTATTATTATTATTATTATTATTATTATTATTATTATTATTATTATTATTATTATTATTATTATTATTATTATTATTATTACTGGCAACAATAATTTTCCTTTGTTGATGATTGTGGAGATTATTATTATTATTATTATTATTATTATTATTATTATTATTATTATTATTATTATTATTATTATTATTATTATTATTATTATTATTATTATTATTATGAATTTGTAATTAAACCATTATTTTTACAATACATAATGTAGTTTGGGTTGAATGAACAAGAGATAATTAAAGATCTCTCTCTCTCTCTCTCTCTCTCTCTCTCTCTCTCTCTCTCTCTCTCTCTCTCTCTCTCTCTCTCTCTCTCTCTCTCTCTCTCTCTCTCTCTCTCTCTCTCTCTCTCTCTCTCTCTCTCTCCAATATTCTATTCTACCCAACCCCCCACACTCTCTTTGTCCCAGCCAACTAGGGAGGGGCACTGTACACAGTTATTAAAGTAAAAAACCTACAGATGTACAAACAATGATGAGCCCTTAATAATAATAATAATAATAATAATAATAATAATAATAATAATAATAATAATAATAATAATAATAATAATAATAATGATAATAATCTCCACAATCATCATCAAAGGAAAATTATTGTCGCCAATAATAGTAATAATAATAATAATAATAATAATAATAATAATAATAATAATAATAATAATAATAATAATAATAATAATAATAATAATAATAATAATAATAAGATCTAAGGAGAATTATTGGAATAGACATCATGAAAGTAATGCAGAGGTGTATTAAAACCCAGCAGAGAGCTGGATACTCATTACACATCTTTTATAATCCCTTCACATCTGACAGGTCATTGCACTCTCCATCTCTGTTTCTCTTTACAGCCTGATAAAGGCTGTTTTATTTTATCATTTTTGGCCCATCCTGGTGTCACAATAATCTTAAAAAAAAAAAAAAAAAAATTGGGGGGGGGTGCCAAAATAAATCCGCGATGCACTGAATCTGCGATAGGTGAACCGCAAAATAGCGAGGCTTTACTGTATAGATATATATATATATATATATATATATATATATATATATATATATATATATATATATATATATATATATATATATATATATATATATATATATATATATATATATATATATATATATATACATATATTATATATATATATATATATATATATATATATATATATATATATATATATATATATATATATATATATATATATATATATATATATATATATATATATATATATATATATATATATATATATATATATATATATATATATATATATATATATATATATATATATATATATATATATATATATATATATATATTTATATATATATATATATATATATATATATATATATATATATATATATATATATATATATATATATATATATATATATATATATATAATAATAATAATAATAATAATAATAATAGTAAAAAAATACGAAATACACGAATAATGCCCATACAATAAAATTTGAAAAAAAAAAA
>JAXCGZ010015808.1:0-15000 GCA_037179515.1 Halocaridina rubra | reverse complement strand
TGAGAGAGATCTAGGAGTAAATATACTGGCAGATTTGTCTCCAGAAATACATATAAATGGCATAGTAAGGGCAGCATATGCATTCTTATCAAATGTAAGGGTAGCCTTCAGGCACATGGACAAGGAAATATTCAGAAATATTTATATGACCTATGTGAGGCCAAAACTCGAATATGCAGACCCCTTTTGGAATCCGCACTTGAAAAAGAACATAGCTAAGCTTGAAAAAGTTCAAAGACATGCCACGAAACTGGTGCCAGAAATACGCAATCTCAGTTATGACGAGAGGCTGAGGGAATTAGACTTACAATCACTCGAAGCTAGAAGATTGAGGGGAAAAATGGTGACAGTCTATGAATTCTTTCATGGTTATTATAGAGTGGATAGGGGTCGATATTTTGATATGGCTGGCTCTAGAACTAGAGGTCATAGTTTGAAGCTTGGTAAGAAAACTTCTTTGCAGGATGTAAGGAAATACTTTTTCAGTGTAAGAGTAGTTGATAATTGGAATTGGCTAAGCGAGGAGGTAGTTAATGCTATTTCAATCCATAGTTTTAAGGACAGGTATGATAAGTATCACTAAGTATAAAATGGAAGCGATCATGAGACGGGAAGATACGAGCTTTGGGCTCTTTCCCGTAAACACAATTAGGTAATCACAATTAGGTAATCACACACTGCTCATAAGTGAAAGGATTCAAGTTGAAGAAATAAACTTGGCTATAGAAAGTGAGTTCAAGGAATTTCTTGTTGCTCGCATAAATACTGGGTCAGAGAGCATTATAATAACTGTTGTATACAACCCACCAAGGAACCAAAATAGGCTTGAAGTTTATGAGGAAAGTCATATAGGTACTATTGAAGTCATAAACTCAGTTGTTAACATGGCACGGGAAAAAAATTGTAGGATTTTGATTATGGGAGACTTTAATCATAGAGAGATAGATTGGATAAATCTTGACCCACACAGTGGTGAGGACTCATTCGGGGCAAGATTCCTAGATTGCGTACAAGGGAATTTACTACACCAACATGTAAATGGAACCAACAAGGGCCAGGGGTGGGGATGAGCCATCACTACATGATCTAGTGTTCACAGATAATGTGTTGGATATTGAAAAAATTGAGTATGAACCACCAATTGGAAAGAGTGACCACTGTGTATTGTTGATGGAGTATATCATTGAAGATATTCTTCCTGAGAGTAGGGGCACTGAGGACATGAGGAGGAACTATCCGAAAGGAGATTACATCAAAATGAATGAGCTTTTTGCAGTTATTGACTGGAGAACCTTATTTTACAACAAATCTGTACAAGAAATGTATGACATCTTTTGTGAGAAATATGGGAAGATAGTAGATTGCTGCATACCTGTCACCAAAGTAGGTGTAATCATGCCAGAGAGAAATGGTTTGATAATGGGTGTAAAAGAGCTAAGGAGTGGAGAGACAAATGCTGGAAAAGGTATAGGAGGAGAAAAAACATAAATGCCTGGCAAACCTACTAAAGAGCAAGAAATGACTACCTAAGTAAAAGGAGAGAGGCAGAGAGAGACTATGAGAGGGACATCACCAGGAAGGCTAAAGAAAATCCCAAGCTTTTCCACAGCTTTATCAGAGGAAAACTGAAGGTAAAAGAACAGGTTTTAAGGCTAAAGAGAGCGGATGGAAGCATCACTGAGACGGATGAAGAGATCTGCAAAGAATTGAACAAGGAGTTTCAGTCAGTATTTACAGTAGAAAATACCCCACCCCCTCAGATTGCAGTGATAGAAGCTCAAGGGCCGGTATTAGAGAACATCAACCTTACAGCCACAGAGGCATGCAAAGCGCTGATGGAGTTAGATTTTCATAAAGCTACAGGTCCTGATGACATATCCCCTCATGTGCTTAAAAAATGCGCAAACACAATATCAGTGGCACTAAGTATCATATTTAAGGAGTCACTGGAGTTGGGGGAGATTCCAAGATGCTGGAAACAAGCAAATGTGATACCTATCTTCAAAAAGGGAAGGAGGGATACGGCTCTGAACTATAGACCAGTTTCCTTGACCAGCATAGTTTGCAAAGTTATGGAGAAACTACTAAGGAAACATATCTCTCTTCACTTGGAATCCTTCAACTTTTGGTCAGTGAGGCAACATGGCTTCAGAGAAGGTAGATCAACAGTAACAAACTTATTAGAATTTTATGATGAGGTAAGCCAAATCTTACAGGAAAGAGAGGGCTGGGCAGATTGCATATTCCTAAACTTCCAGAAAGCGTTTGACACTGTTCCACATGGGAGACTTATTAGGAAGCTGCAAGCAATGGCTAGAATAGGTGGAAATGTTTTGGAATGGATAAAAACTTACTTAGAAGGAAGGGAACGGAGGGTTAGAGTAAGACACTCAGTGTCTGAATGGAGAAGAGTTAGTAGTGGAGTTCCACAGGGTTCAGTTTTAGGGCCACTTTTGTTCCTTGTATATGTAAATGACCTACCAGAGTCTGTAAATTCATTCATGAATATGTTTGCAGATGATGCAAAGATTGTGAAGAAAGTAAAAAACGAGAACAATGGTAGAGAACTTCAGGAGGATCTAAATAAACTGCATGAGTGGTCAGAAAAGTGGCTAATGAAATTCAATGCTTCAAAATGTAAGGTAATGAGAATGGGTACAAGTGCAAGAAGGCCCAAGCTTGACTACTCGGTGGCTGGAGTACAACTTCAAGAGACAGAAAATGAGAGAGATCTAGGAGTATACATACTGGCAGATTTGTCTCCAGAAATACATATAAATGGCATAGTAAGGGCAGCATATGCATTCTTATCAAATGTAAGGGTAGCCTTCAGGCACATGGACAAGGAAATGTTCATAAATATTTATGTAACCTATGTGAGGCCAAAACTCGAATATGCAGCCCCCTTTTGGAATCCACACTTGAAAAAGCACATAGCTAAGCTTGAAAAAGTGCAAAGACATGCCACGAAACTGGTGCCAGAAATACGCAATCTCAGTTATGATGAGAGGCTGAGGGAATTACTTACCATCACTCGAAGCTAGAAGAGTGAGGGGGGATATGGTGACAGTCTTTAAATTCCTTCATGGTTATGACAGAGTGGATAGTGATCGATATTTTGATATGGCTGGCTCTAGAACTAGAGGTCATAGTTTGAAGCTTGGTAAGAAAACTTCTTTGCAGGATGTAAGGAAATACTTTTTCAGTGTAAGAGTAGTTGATAATTGGAATTGGCTAAGCGAGGAGGTAGTTAATGCTATCTCAATCCATAGTTTTAAGGACAGGTATGATAAGTATCACTAAGTATAAAATGGAACCGATCATGAGACGGGAAGATACGAGCTTTGGGCTCTTTCCCGTAAACACAATTAGGTAATCACATTAGACTTACCATCACTGGAAGCTAGAAGAGTGAGGGGGGATATGGTGACAGTCTTTAAATTCCTTCATGGTTATGATAGAGTGGATAAGGATCGATATTTTGATATGGCTGGCTCTAGAACTAGAGGTCATAGTTTGAAGCTTGGTAAGAAAACTTCTTTGCAGGATGTAAGAAAATACTTTTTCAGTGTAAGAGTAGTTGATAATTGGAATTGGCTAAGCGAGGAGGTAGTTAATGCTATCTCAATCCATAGTTTTAAGGACAGGTATGATAAGTATCACTAAGTATAAAATGGAAGCGATGAGGAGACGGGAAGATACGAGCTTTGGGCTCTTTCCCGTAAACACAATTAGGTAATCACAATTAGGTAATCACAATTAGCTAATCACACACACACACACACACACCCACACACACACACATATATATATATATATATATATATATATATATATATATATATATATATATATATATATATACACACGTAAGCATGAACATATGATAAAGTATGCATAAAAACAAGGGGAAAAATTATAATGATAATAATAATTATAAATAATAATAATAATAATAATAATAATAATAATAATAATAATAATAATACTTAAAAAAGTAAACAAAAGCAAGAACAAACCTATGCGCTTAAACACAAAGTTTTAAATATGAACTCACATACCTACATAAATGCACATGACCTCTATAGACACACAAAAGTTTACAAAAACATATACAGCCATTCTTGCGAACATACAAACTTACAAATAGATAAGTAAAAGAGTAAAAGAAAAACTATAAATAGCCATAGCATGGCTGAACAAAGAGGCTGTTTAATCAAATAATGGTGGTCTGTCTTGCGGAATTATCTTGGCCAGAGTAAGCTTGAGGAGTATCTTATCTACCGCGTTAGGCACCCACTGGGCTTTTGACAAATTAAAATTTTTGGTCGTTTCAATGACGGTTGATTCCACTACCTTGCGTTTATATGGACAAGAGATTCTAAACATCATTCCAATTGATAGTATGCCCATGTTCCCTCATATGGACAAAGATAGTAGAGTTCTCCTGCCCATATTTGACTGGTCTCTTATGTTCGGTAATTCTTTGCTGGAGAGAACGACATGTTTGCCCAATGTATGCCTTGGGGCAGTTATTGCACTCTGTTTTATAAAATCTTACTTAGAAGGAAGGGAACAGAGGGTTAGAGTAAGACACTCAGTGTCTGAATGGAGAAGAGTTAGTAGTGGAGTTCCACAGGGTTCAGTTTTAGGGCCACTTTTGTTCCTTGTATATGTAAATGACCTACCAGAGTCTGTAAATTCATTCATGAATATGTTTGCAGATGATGCAAAGATTGTGAAGAAAGTAAAAAACGAGAACAATGGTAGAGAACTTCAGGAGGATCTAAATAATCTGCATGAGTGGTCAGAAAAGTGGCTAATGAAATTCAATACTTCAAAATGTAAGGTAATGAGAATGGGTACAAGTGCAAGAAGGCCCAAGCTTGACTACTCGGTGGCTGGAGTACAACTTCAAGAGACAGAAAATGAGAGAGATCTAGGAGTAAACATACTGACAGATTTGTCTCCAGAAATACATATAAATGGCATAGTAAGGGCAGCATATGCATTCTTATCAAATGTAAGGGTAGCCTTCAGGCACATGGAAAAGGAAATGTTCATAAATATTTATGTAACCTATGTGAGGCCAAAACTCGAATATGCAGCCCCCTTTTGGAATCCGCACTTGAAAAAGCACATAGCTAAGCTTGAAAAAGTGCAAAGACATGCCACGAAACTGGTGCCAGAAATACGCAATCTCAGTTATGATGAGAGGCTGAGGGAATTAGACTTACCATCACTCGAAGCTAGAAGAGTGAGGGGGGATATGGTGACAGTCTTTAAATTCCTTCATGGTTATGATAGAGTGGATAGGGATCGATATTTTGATATGGCTGGCTCTAGAACTAGAGGTCATAGTTTGAAGCTTGGTAAGAAAACTTCTTTGCAGGATGTAAGGAAATACTTTTTCAGTGTAAGAGTAGTTGATAATTGGAATTGGCTAAGCGAGGAGGTAGTTAATGCTATCTCAATCCATAGTTTTAAGGACAGGTATGATAAGTATCACTAAGTATAAAATGGAAGCGATGAGGAGACGGGAAGATACGAGCTTTGGGCTCTTTCCCGTAAACACAATTAGGTAATCACACACTATTGGCTAAGCGAGGAGGTAGTTAATGCTATCTCAATCCATAGTTTTAAGGACAGGTATGATAAGTATCACTAAGTATAAAATGGAAGCGATGAGGAGACGGGAAGATACGAGCTTTGGGCTCTTTCCCGTAATCACAATTAGGTAATCACAATTAGGTAATCACACCAGCATTGTTCTCATTTTCAATTTTATTAATATTTACTAGCTGGCTTCTCAAGGTTTTTGGATATTTGAAAACAAAAGGGGACTCTTTGCGTAGGTTTTTGTTAATGTCTTTTAGGATACAATGAAATGGAACTATTATCTTATTTCGGTGATTGAAAAGTGCTCTCCTTTCTGTGATATGGTATATACACCTTGCTTTATGCAAGGCTTTGTCTAGAAAAGGAACGGGGTAACATAATTTATCTAACTGATTATAAATATTGTTAATTTCTTCTTTCAAATACTGGGGATCGCATATTCTAAAAGCTCCTAGGAACACATTTTAGGCTACACCTAGTTTTATTTTGTTTTCGTGATTGCTGAGGAAATGAATATATGATGCCGAGTGAGTGGGTTTTCTATATACCCGGAATTTGTAACCCTTTTCCTGTCTACTACTTAAAGTGTCCAAAATTGGAATCATGTCATTATTCTCCCATTCTACTTTGAGTTTTATTAAGGAACCTGGCTATTAAGTAGTCTAAGGAACTCATAAAAATTATCCCCAAGCCTCATCCCAGTACGTCAGAATATCATCTACATATCCGAGCCACATCATGTTGTGTGGCTTGATATCCCTAAGAATCTCCGTTTAGAAGAGTTCCATGTATAAATTTGCTAGTATAGGAGAAAAAGGGCTGCCCATACTACAACCAAATTTTTGTTTGTAAAATTCCCCATTGAAAGTGAAATAATTATTAGTCACACATAACGCTATTAATTTAATCATCTTCTCTAAAGAAACAGGGAATTCACTTTCATGCGGCCTTAGCTTCTCGTTTAGGAAAAGTAGGACACTTTCAATAGGAACATTTGTGAACTACGAATCCACGTCTAACTAAACAATTTTATATTGTTGAGGGGAACCCTCAAAGACTGGAATTTATGGATGAAATCTTCTGTGTGTCTAAGATGAGCTTGTGAAAAACGGCCCAAGAATGGGGAAAGGGTATCTGCTAGCCATTTAGCCAGTTTAGAGGAAAAAGAATTAGCGCATGCAACAATAGGGCGTAAGAGAATATACTCTTTATGGGTTTTCGGTAAGCCATAGAAATAAGGGAGGGAGGGATTTATAGCTTTAAATTTATCAAGAAATTTCCGATAATATTTGCAGCTAGCAATCTCACGAACCAATTTGTTGAATTGTGCAGAGGCATTAGGAAGGGGATCTTTGCTCAATTTCTCTTACGTTTCTTCATCACATAAGAGTTCAGAGGATATATATATATATATATATATATATATATATATATATATATATATATATATATATATATATATATATATATATATATATATATATATATATATATATATATATATATATATATATATATATATATATATATATATATATATATATATATATATATATATCATAGTTTGGAAATTTAGCTACATAAATAAATATTTAACATGGATAAACAATCCAGAAAAATATTCATTTTCAGATCCAGCATCAGGGATTAGTATTGACTGGGTGTACGACAATACCAATGCTTCATATACATTTCTTATTGAGCTTAGAGATAATGGAGAATATGGATTTCTACTTCCCCCAGAGCAAATCATCCCAGTTGGAGAGGAAACATGGGCAGGGGTTACAGCTGCTCTTCTGTCTATATAAGAAAAAAAACTTCTAGAAAAAATACAATAAATTGCATATAAATATATCAAAACTTTGGAACATTGTTTGTCTTCCCTAAAAGTGCTGCCTTACATACAAGCAAAAATCATACTAAAACTCAGAAGCAAGTGGAAGCATTTCGTAGGCAGTTGGGTGAGGTGAGGGAAGAATATTCTTATTAATATAGATGCCTAAATATGATAATAATCGGAATTTATATTATATAAGTATTAAAAGCAGAAACTACTTATTTTACCATTAACTTGTTGATATTCACTAGGTTTCTGCTAAACAACACTCTTGAGTGTGCTAAAAATAAACACATCTGTTTTAACCCATTAAGGGATAATCTTGGGTTTAACACCTGGTAGCATTTAAGAAATTTTAATTTGGCGCTCCTCCATATTGTGCAGGTTGCCATCTGGTGACAGCAAAAGAAGCTAAAGAGAAGACTCTGTAAACGTAAACAAAGTCTCGTGCATTGTTTTCTTGTGTTACATTTGAATTGTTTTTTATGTTTTGTACCCATGAGAGCCAGAAAATTTTAGACTGTTCGTTTGTTTGTTTGTTTGTTCATTTGTCTTGTCATGTTCTCTTGCTAATAAACCAAGAAGAAACGAGTCCCAAAAGTCTGGTTTTTACTGCTCTATGAACTTAGAAGATAAAATAGAAAGTAACACAAGAATATTTTAGTACATACCTATTGATTAATATACCTACTTACACAGGAGGTGTAGCAGTCCAATTTTTTTTAGCCATTCCTGAGGTTTAAGAATATCCTGCAAACAGACTAAATACAAGATGATCACAGAAAAGACCAGAGATTTAATAACTTACCTGGAAGCAAAGAACAAGGACTTAGGAGAAGAAATTAAGGAATTATCAAAAGCACAACAGCTCGAAATGCAGAACCGACAGCTATCATTGCAGAAGGAAAAACAAATATTTGAGTTAAAAAGGGCAAAATTGGAGAATTAACTGATGCTCAAGAGGGAAAAACAGAGATCGATAGAGGAACTCAACAAGTTCAAGGAAGTAGTTAATTCTGATGAAACTTCAGAACACCAGCTGCAAACTGAAGGGTTTGGTCCCATCACACATGTAACCATACCTATGAATACACCAGGTCACCCAAAAGTGACCAGTGAAATCCCAAGATTTGAAAGTACACCTATAGAGCACCTGAGAAAACCCTCAAGAGTATCAGTGAATCCCTCTAATGCTGAAATAGAAGATTCAGAAAAGAAAGCTGCATCTATTTTAGTAGACTCCTTAAGCCAGGTGTTGGACCTGTCACGAACACAGCAAATACCTAGAGGTGACATTCATCCATTTTGTGGTGATGCTTTGGAGTATTGGCCATTCATAAGGTCATTTAAGGATACCATAGGGTGTTTGTCAATCCCAGCAGCTCAAAAACTGGCATGCTTTGGAAAGTACTGTAAAGGAAAGGAAGCTCTTGCACTGAAAAGTACTTATTATAGAGGTCCTGAAGAAGGCTATATAAGAACTTTAGAAATTTTAGAAGAAAGATTTGGAAACCCTTATAATATTACATGTGAATGGGTAAGAAAAGTTACCAATAGACCAGATGTGATGGGATCAGCTGATCTCAGAGAGTATGCTGATGTACTCACTTGCTGTTTTGAATCCCTTAAGGAAATTAATTCTATCAAAAGATAGCAATTGGAGACAATATGCTTAGGATAGTCGAAAAGTTACCTTATTATCTGCAAACAAGATGGGTAAAAGTTAATTATGAGATTTGCTCCAAGTATAAAAGACGACCAAAAATAACAGAACTTGTGAAGTTCATTTGTGATGTTGCTGACGAGCTACTGATCCAGTCTTTGGAAAATTAATTAAGGGCAGAAGAAGGAAAAAAGGTAAGAATCAGATGAACAGAGCTCCAAAGAGACAGGCTGAAAGTTTTGCTGCCAATGATTCTGTAACTGAGGATACATTTAGACCAGAGAGCAGGAAGTGAACAGGGGGTAAGTGTCCTTGTTGTGGACAAAAACATTATTTAATATCTTGTTCACAATTTAAGGCTATGAAAGTAAAGGGCCGTTGGAATCTTGTAAAATCTATGAGTCTGTGTGTGAATTGTTTTTCTCAGGGACACATTGCTAATGATTGTTTAAGAAATTTTATCTGTAATGTTGAAGACCTATGGGTCCTCCATGATCCATTCCACCCATCCGTGGGTGGAAAATCTAAAAAATCAATGTTGAAGGCTGTGGAAGGAAACACAAGATACTTGATCTTCATCTCCCAAGTAAGAAAGCAGATGATGTTGCTAATATACAGGAAGCACCAACATAATCCCCTACATCAGAATCACGGATGCCAGTAGCAGCAACACAGTATACTGACTACACCAAGATGCTGGAAACAAGCAAATGTGATACCTATCTTCAAAAAGGGAAGGAGGGATACGGCTCTGAACTATAGACCAGTTTCCTTGACCAGCATAGTTTGCAAAGTTATGGAGAAACTACTAAGGAAACATATCTCTCTTCACTTGGAATCCTTCAACTTTTTGTCAGTGAGGCAACATGGCTTCAGAGAAGGTAGATCAACAGTAACAAACTTATTAGAATTTTATGATGAGGTAAGCCAAATCTTACAGGAAAGAGAGGGCTGGGCAGATTGCATATTCCTAGACTTCCAGAAAGCGTTTGACACTGTTCCACATGGGAGACTTATTAGGAAGCTGCAATCAATGGCTAGAATAGGTGGAAATGTTTTGGAATGGATAAAAACTTACTTAGAAGGAAGGGAACAGAGGGTTAGAGTAAGACACTCAGTGTCTGAATGGAGAAGAGTTAGTAGTGGAGTTCCACAGGGTTCAGTTTTAGGGCCACTTTTGTTCCTTGTATATGTAAATGACCTACCAGAGTCTGTAAATTCATTCATGAATATGTTTGCAGATGATGCAAAGATTGTGAAGAAAGTAAAAAACGAGAACAATGGTAAAGAACTTCAGGAGGATCTAAATAGTCTGCATGAGTGGTCAGAAAAGTGGCTAATGAAATTCAATACTTCAAAATGTAAGGTAATGAGAATGGGTACAAGTGCAAGAAGGCCCAAGCTTGACTACTCGGTGGCTGGAGTACAACTTCAAGAGACAGAAAATGAGAGAGATCTAGGAGCAAACATTCTGGCAGATTTGTCTCCAGAAATACATATAAGTGGCATAGTAAGGGCAGCATATGCATTCTTATCAAATGTAAGGGTAGCCTTCAGGCACATGGACAAGGAAATGTTCAGAAATATTTATGTAACCTATGTGAGGTCAAAACTCGAATATGCAGCCCCCTTTTGGAATCCGCACTTAAAAAAGCACATAGCTAAGCTTGAAAAAGTTCAAAGACATGCCACGAAACTGGTGCCAGAAATACGCAATCTCAGTTATGATGAGAGGCTGAGGGAATTAGACTTACCATCACTCGAAGCTAGAAGAATGAGGGGGGATATGGTGACAGTCTTTAAATTCCTTCATGGTTATGATAGAGTGGATAGGGATCGATATTTTGATATGGCTGGCTCTAGAACTAGAGGTCATAGTTTGAAGCTTGGTAAGAAAACTTCTTCGCAGGATGTAAGGAAATACTTTTTCAGTGTAAGAGTAGTTGATAATTGGAATTGGCTAAGCGAGGAGGTAGTTAATGCTATCTCAATCCATAGTTTTAAGGACAGGTATGATAAGTATCACTAAGTATAAAATGGAAGCGATGAGGAGACGGGAAGATACGAGCTTTGGGCTCTTTCCCGTAAACACAATTAGGTAATCACAATTAGGTAATCACACCACTGAATACTTTTATGAATCCCAGAGTGAGTAACATCGCCTGCCAACAGGTGGTAGACTAGCTCTTCCTATAGTGCCAGCAAGAGTCAGATGTTTGGATGCGGATATTGTTGTTGATACATATGCACTGTTGGACCCAGGAACAAATACTACATATTGCACAGAAGAATTACGTGAAAAGTTAAGAACTAGAGGTGTGACTCGCCTGTTGGAACTCTGCTATTGAACTGACAAGAATGCCTATGAATTCAATTGTTATTACTCTTCTTGTATCTGATCTTGATGACACATATGAACCTTTTTGTATACAAGAAGTAGCTGTTAGGCCAACATTGAATGTAGACTTGTCAGGCTTGTCAAGTCAACTTGATATTGAAAGGTGGTCACTCCTGAAGAACCTAAGGTTACTTGAGTTGGAGGTAGATCAGGTTCACCTGCTAGTAGGGCAGGATTGTGCTGATCTCTTGCTACGTGATGAAGTAAAATAGGGACAACCAAGTGATTCATTTGCCATTCATATACCATTAGGCTGGGCCATTAACATCCTATTGACCCTTTTAAGCCCACAATGAGATCTTCTCATTTTGTACACTACTTCAATGATGGAGAAGGACCTATTTAAGTTATTGGACCTGGAAGGAGTCAACTGTAAAACACCAGGTAAGTCTCAGAGTGACTTAAAAGTTTTAGAAGTCTGGGATTAGAAACAGTCTTTAATAAATGGTCACTATGCATTGAATATTCCTTTTAAGGCAGAAAGACCTTGGCTACCTGACAACCGTGCTATGGCTGAACGACGCTTACAGATGTTGGGAAAGCGATTGGATAAAGATAGGAATCTGAAAGAAAGGTACACAAAGGGAATTCATAAACTTTTAGAAAACAGTCATGTAGAATTGGTGCCACTGGAAGATATGAGTAGAGCTGATGGCAAGGTATGGTACTTGCCACATCACCCAGTACACAATCCTAAGAAACCTGATAAGACAAGAATTGTATTTGATTGTGCTGCAAAGTTTGGAAAGTCATCACTAAATGACCATGTAAGGCAAGGACCTGACCAGACAAATAAGTTAATAGGAGTCTTATTGAGATTTAGACAGGGAGCCATTGCTTTCATAGCTGACATTGAGGAAATGTTTTTGCAAGTAAGAGTTCCTCTTGAGGAGCGAGATGTGCTGCGTTTCCTGTGGTTTCAGGGAGATGATACAGAAGGTAAGGCTATGACATACCGCATGACTTCACACCTTTTTGAATGGGTTTGGAGTTCTAGCTGTGCAAACTATGCACTTCAGCTAGTAACCAGAGAATTTAAGGAAGAATTTCCACAGACAATGTTGGACACTATTTTTCATAATTTTTATGTGGATGACTGCTTGAAATCTGTGAAGACATTGGAGACTGCAGTCCTTCTCACAAGTCAAGTGATGCAGCTTTTGGCCAAGAGAGGTTTTTGTCTTACAAAGTTTGTTTCTAAGCCACCAGAGCTAATGATAAGTATACCTAGAGACAGATGGGGAAAATCATTCTCCACCCTGGATGTCAGCATGGAAAAGCTGCCCACAGAGCGTACACTTGGTATGCTTTGGGACATTGAGTTTGACTGTTTCAGATTTGACGTGCAGGTAAGAGATAAACCAAGAACAAAAAGAGGAGTACTTAGCACACTTAGCACAGTGTATGACCCCTTAGGATATGTGAGTTCATTTGTGCTACAGGCAAGAAGGCTATTCCAGCAATTGTGCAGGCTGGACAAAGGATGGGATGAGTCCTTGCCAAGGGACTTGGAGGAACAATGGGGCCGGTGGCTGAATGACTTGCCTATTATTGGGGAGTTCAGGATTCCTCGATGTGTTGTACCGAAGGACAAGCTTGTAAGGACAGCCCAGTTACATCATTTTAGTGAGGCTTAGGGTATGGTTATGGGGCTATTTCATATTTATTGACTGTTTTTGAGGATCAAACTATATCTGTTTATCTCATGATGGAAAAGTCTAGACTTGCACCTTGAAAGGGTTCCACCATTCCAAGTTTAGAGTTGGCTGGAGCACTGGAGACAGTTAGATTAGATAAACTTCTACAAGAAGAGTTGGAAATAATATTAGAGGAATCTATTTTTTTTGGACAGATAGCACTATTGTATTGTGGTATTTACAGAGTACAACAAAGAGGTTTCAAACTTACGTTGCCAATAGAGTAGCAAAGATTTTGGATCATACCATGCCAACACAGTGGAGATATGTATCCACTACTGAGAATCCTGGAGACATTGCATCCAGAGGGATGACAGCATGCGAACTAGTTAGTGATGAACATTGGATAGAGGGACCGAGTTTTCTATATCAAAGTAGAAGTAATTGGCCCAGGCAGCCTTCATTTAACTGTGAAGAATTAGAAAGGATGGCTGAAGTAAAGCCATCCCCAGTAGTGTATGCAATTAATATTCAAGATGATCATACAGGTAGGTTCCTGAATCATTACTCCTCATGGCATAGACTGAAGAAAGCTGTTTGCTTGGTTTTAAAGACTACGTCAAATACTTAGAAAGAAACCATATCAAAGGGGACCACTAGTAGCAGATGATATGAGAATTGCTGAAGAAGCTATCACCAAGTTATCTGATGATCCTAGAGATGAAAGACCTTTGACACCAAATCACCTGCTGGTGCTGAGAGGAGGTCCTGTGTTACCCCCTGGGAAGTATGACCAAAAGGATGCATATCGGCGCCGATAGAAACAGATGCAATATTTAACAGATGTTTTCTGGAATAGGTGGTTACGGGAGTACCTACCCACCTTACAAGAGCACAAAAAATGGCAGAAAACACATCCTAATCTTAAGATAGGACACTTAGTGCTTCTGAAGCAAGACAATGTTCTTAGAAGTCAATGGCCACTAGCACTAGTGACTGGGGCACATATGAGTGATGATTGGTTGGTACGTTGTGTAATTGTGAGACTAGCAACAGGTACATATGAGAGGCCCATTACTAAAACTTTTGTGCTAGAAAGTGCTGCCATGGATGAAAATTAGAAATAGAGGTGTATTATGTAATTATATATATTTTTTTTGTAATTAAGTTGTTTAATTATTTTGTAACCTATACTTTGGATATGTATTGTTTTGTGATATGATGCTGAACTTTGCAACCCAGCTGTTACATAGTGTATAATGCACTATCACAGTAAGTGCATTGGGGCCGGGATGTAACACCTGGTAACATTTAAGAAATTTTAATTTAGCCCTCCTCCATATTGTGCAGGTTGCCATCTGGTGACACTGACAGCAAAGGAAACTAAAGAGAAGATGCTGTAAATGTAAACAAAGTCTCGTGTATTGTTTTCTTGTGCTACATTTGAATTGTTTTTTACATGTTTTGTACCCATGAGAGCCAAAAATTTTGGACCATTCGTTTGTTTGTTTGTTCATTTGTCTTGTCATGTTCTCTTGCTAATAAACCAAGAAGAAACGAGTCCCATAAAGCTGGTTTTTACTGCTCTGTGAACCTAGAAGATTAAATAGAAAGTACCACAAGAATATTTTAGTGGTTTTAGGACAAAATGCCGATGGACATAATGTCGACGGATACGACTTTTATTTAGTTATTTATTCTTCTTACTCTTTCATTCATTCATAATAATACAGGTTAAAATGATAGTTCCGAACCTAACCTAACCTTGACATTATATCCGTCGACAATATGTCCATCGGCATTTTGTCTGCACACCATTTTAGTACATACCTATTGATTAATATAC
>JAXCGZ010015807.1:5000-45502 GCA_037179515.1 Halocaridina rubra | reverse complement strand
CAATGCTCAATGACCTCTCAGTATTGCAAATTTGCAAGAACGGAGTCCGTCCTAGTACAGGAATTATACATTTAATTTGTAATATTCGCATCCTCAGAGTAAAAGATGATAGAAATATCATGCTGCAAGTGTCTTGTAAATAATAATAAAAAAAAATGGATCTCGTATAGAAGAGTAACCCCAGGATGCCCAGAACTATTCATATTTACAAGGCAAGTCACCTAACAAAACCCAAACTTAACAAACATAACCCAGCAACTCAAGGCATTATTTAACTTTTCTTGGCTTCTGAGGGTTATTCATCTTTAAAAGATCCAAAAATATAATATTGATATCCTCTATGAAGTATTGTACTTCTTTATAATGCTCAAATACAGCAATGATATTTGTAGAACGCTATTACGGAGAGTTTGTCATTGTGAAAAATATAAAAAACTCCAATTTGCTGAAAATTTCCTTTATGAAAAAATTAATTATATATATTCTTGCCTCATAGTCTAAAGACTTAATTGTATTAATAACCAGATAATTTTATTACAGTTAAACTACAATTCACAGTTTAACTATAATTCACAGTTGCCTATATATAAAAATGGTGTATCTTAAAGCACAGTCCATTTCATAAAGAGTAATTTCAAGCTTTTTTTTCTACTGTTTAGGCAGTAGGAATCACTAACAGATCTTAAAACTTAATCGGTTTGCATCGTAGATGTAACAGGCCATAGGGCTAGCAGTTGTACCTGATTTCTTATAAATTTTTACACCGTTCTTTTGTTCCTAAGTCCCAATATGCCGCCATTTAGTTTGTTAAAATGTTATCTGTAGGTTTTTTTTTTTTATATTTGTGACTACTGTAGATGGTCACCAAGCAAAATAATTTTTTTTTATGAGGGAGATATATAGTTAGCTCCTATGTCAGTAATGTGAAAGCAGTACTACTTCCAGAGAAGCCGAGGTCAGTGATTTGTCACCTGTACCAATGATTTTGGTAGAGGTACTTGTCAATCGCCATTCGAATGAGGATGAATAGTGACACATAAAAACGGCAAACAAATTTGTCAAGCAGGTGTTCCTAATTATATATTATCTAAGTTTTGCATTGTATGAATATTATTTTGTAACACAAATAGTGTCAGTATGGTCATTGCTCCAAGTTCAATCCTACATATGGTCTTGTCATGTGTGTGGAGGGATGAAAAGTATTTTGGGAGAAAGATGTGGTATATGAAGCTGCCAGGCAGAAAACTGAGGTAGGCCAAAGAGGAGATTTATGGATGTGGTGAGGAAGGACATGAGGATGCTTAGTGTGATAGAGGGAGACACGAGGGATATCCCGATACGGAGACATTTGATATGGTGTGTCGACTACTAAGGCCCCGTTCACACGAGGTGGTTGTCACCGTGCGGTTGTATATGCGCTGTCGCATAGTCAGTTTCCAAACTGCCATGGTAACGAGATCCCCCTTGTGGTTCAAAATGCCTTGTGTTAACAGGCCCAAAGACTAAGGGCCTCTTCACACGAGGCGGCTGCCACCTCGTGGTTGGATACACGCTTTTACATACGCGCTGTTGCAGAGTCAATGTTTGTTTAAGGAATCGTTCACGCATAACTGCAGCAGTTTCCAAACCGCCGCGGTAGCGAGATCCCCCTTGCATACGCGCAGTTGGCAGGCATGTCGAGATATGTACAATTGAATGCCATCGTTCACACAGAGCAGTGAACCGCATGATTTAAGAATTGGCACCATCATTGGCTGTATGCCAGCTAATGAGAAAAGAGACTGTGCGTTACCATGGCAACCCTGGCTGCCACGTGGACTGATCCCCGTAATGAGTCACACATACACCATTGCATTGCTGGCTGCTGTTAAATATGGAGATGGGATCAGTTTGATACAAATTTATTCATAAATGACATTGAAAAATGCGCATCAATTTGGGCCATGAAATCTCAGGAAAACAAAGACAGAATGCTTTCACTGACATTGTCAAATAATTGGAAAACTTATTGTCTTGCTCCCTCAAAGAGGAGTACAAGGTTGTAAACATGCCATGGGTAAGTCTCTAATGTAGAAGTACCCAATGTCGTCTTTGTTGCTGTTTGTGCCAATTAAAGCAACAATGATGCAACAGCCAAAAATGTGCTGCCTCTTCTACATCTCTCCTGGCACTGGATGCCATTAATACGAAGAAAAAAGGTGAATCTACCGCATGGTGGCCACTGCGGTCCAAAACGCTTCGTGTGAATGATTACAGCATTAATTAAATGCACGGTTACCGCTGCGGTTCAAAACACCCTGTGTGAACAGGCCCTAATGGGAGAAGTTGAATGATTTTTTGATGACTTATCTGTAAGAGTTTTAGGCAACTTTTTTTTTTCCTTAAATTTTCAGTATACTTTGTTATTATATGTGCAGAATATGTTGTATGTGCGTGTGTGTATATATGGGTATATGTGTTCATTCCCAGCATGACATCATATTCCGCTGAGCCACAACTGTACAGAAGAAACGAGTCAGCTTTTCTTGTATTTACATTTTTCTAAATACGTACAATAAATTTGCTCAGAAAATTCTGTATTGACTAGTGATACACTGAAGAATTCTTACAAAATGTATTTTGGTGTTATCTGCAGAATTCTTAGAGAATTGATATTGTATCTTCTCTGCTGAACAGTCCTGCATCAATGAAACTGTTTGTGTTTACTCCCTCTCAAATAGGGATTAATAGTGCTATAAAATTGTAAATGACAACAACATTGTGTATAATTCATATGTGAGTAGGGGGAAGAGCAGATCACCTCCTTTCAGAACGCCAACCCTCATGCCTTCATGCATCCCTTGTTACCTATTATTGAACTATTACAGAATTTCGTCTTGCATCTTTGTCCACCCCCATTCGAATGGGGATTAATAATGACACATAGAAAGGCAAGCAACCACACTTTCATAGGACTGGCCAGGACAGCTCAGTGATAAGTCTTCCTTCAGTTACGGTTCTTTTATTATGCCTACATCTATGCAGAAATCGTTCATATTCGTTACACATCTCTTATTATCCCCTCACTTCTGACAAGCCACAACACTTACCATCTCTATTTCTCTTTGCTTTATGTTATTTTCGTGTCCAGACCTGGTGAGGGCAATTTCTTTTCCCTATCTTGGTGTCACACTCAAAAAAAAAAAGAAAAAAAAAAGAGAAAAATCCCATACTCAGCATATTAGTCTGCCTATCTATATCCATCCCTTCCCAACAAGGAAGTTTTCATTATTACCTAAGATATTCCCCAGGCACGGATGAAGCACTACTATTTTTAATGCTACAGGCTAAATACTGAAGATTTTTAAATCCTCTACTAATCATCGACAATATTTTATTACTCAGAATATTTTGAGTGCTTGCTGAATGTTGAGGAAGATAGAGAGGCAGCTATAGTGGCAGTGGGAGGGGTTCAAGGGCCAGTAATGGGAGATGAAAATGAGAGAGAGATTACAAGAGAGGAGGTGAAAAGGGCATCGTATGAAGCGAAAGCAGGTAAAGCACCTGGAATGGATGGTGTGAGAGCGGAGATGTTGAAAGAAGGGGGTGTGACTGCATTGGAATGGTTAGTGAGAGTGTTTAATATATGCTTTATGTTGTCATTGGTGCCAGTGGATTGGGTGATTGCCTGTATAGTACCCCTATACAAAGGTAATGGAGATATGTATGAATGCAGTAATTTTAGGGGTATAAGTTTGTTGAGTGTGGTAGGAAAAGCGTATGGTAGGATACTGGTTAATAGGATTAGGGATAAGACAGAATATGTGATCGCGGAAGTGCAGAGTGGTTTTAGGAGAGGTAGAGGTTGTATAGATCAGATTTTTATAGTTAGGCAGTTATGTGAGAAATATTTAGCAAAGGGTAAGGATGTGTATTTTGCATTTTTGGATCTGGAGAAAGCATATGATAGAGTTGATAGAGAGGCTATGTGGAATGTTTTAAGATTATATGGAATCAATGGTAAATTGTTGCATGCAGTGAAGAGTTTGTATGAGGGTAGTAGAGCTTGTGTTAGGGTAGGGAATGAAGTGAGTGAGTGGTTTCCAGTGAGTGTGGGACTGAGACAGGGATGTGTGATGTCACCATGGCTGTTCAATTTGTATATTGATGGAGTTGTAAGAGAGGTGAATGAGCGAGTGCGTGGTCGAGGTTTGAGAATGGTAGATGGGGATGATAACGAGTGGGAGCTGAATCAGTTGCTGTTTGCATATGATACTGTGGTGGTGGCAGATTCAGAGGAAAAGCTGTGTCAGTTAGTGTCAGAATTTGGAATGGTGTGTGAGAGAAGGAAGCTGCGAGTGAATGTGGGAAAGAGTAAGGTTATGAGGTGTACAAGAAATGAGGATGGCGCTGGATTGAATGTTATGTTGAATGGAGAGACACTTGAGGAGGTTAATCAGTTTAAGTATTTAGGCTCGGTTATAGCTGCAAATGGTGGAGTGGAAGCAGATGTGTGTCACAGAGTGAATGAAGGATGTAAAGTGTTGGGTGCATTGAAAGGAGTGATGAAGAATAGAGGGTTGGAAATGAATGTTAAGAAAGTTTTGTATGAGAAAGTGGTTGTGCCAACTGTGATGTATGGATCAGAGTTATGGGGTATGAAAGTAAGAGAGACGGAAACTAAATGTGTTTGAGATGAAATGCCTGAGGAGTATGATTGGTGTATCTCGATTGGATAGGGTTAGGAATGAAGTGGTGAGAGCAAGAACGGGTGTGAGGAGAGAAATTGCAGCCAGAGTAGATATGAATGTTCTGAGATGGTTTGGCCATGTGGAAAGGATGGATGATGAAAGGCTGCTGAAAAAGGTGATGAATGCGAGAGTTGATGGGAGAAATGCTAGAGGGAGGCCTAGGTTTGGATGGATGGATGGAGTAAGGAGAGCCCTGAATGATAGGAGGATGGATGTGAGGGAAGCAAGCGAGCGTGCTAGGAATAGGAAAGAGTGGCGAGCGATTGTGACCCGGCTCTGATGGGCATCTGCTGTTACCACGGGGCTGCATCTTACAGAGATAGCCCTGTGGTAGGGGCAGTAGAAGGAGCTGGCAGTTGTGAAGCGACACAGGTTGTGAAAGAGCCGGGAGGATGGGCTGTGGCACTCCAGCAGTGCCATCTGAACGGTCGCTAGCTCCCTTGTCATTGCCCATAGAGCAAAGTAATCCCCCTATTTTGTTTTCCTTTTTTGATGTCGGCTACCCCCCAATTAAAGGGGGAAACAGCCAAGGTATATGTATGTATGTATGTTTTCCTGTCGTTCTGAATACTTGGAAGTTAGAGACTGTTAAGTGTTTTATAAAGTTTCATAGTAATTTGATTGTAGAATATGGCGAGACATTCAGTAAGTAGTGACATGAGACTTAATATTTACTATTGAGTGGAGCTATGTTGTTGTTTGTTGTTTTATGTATTACTAATAATCCCCATTAAGGGGGTGAACACAGACAAGATGGAGCTGGAGGCAATTTCTAATACCCTGCAGTGTACTCAATCGCTGTTGTCACTTCCCAAGTTGAGTACTCTGTTTATTGTGCTACGGGGATCCCTGTGTGAGCAATATGCTGAGGTGAAAAAATTTTCTTGCTATAGTTTTCAAATGCTATTGAAATATTTAGGAGAATATACTAGGAGAGGACTTGACATACAGGAAGGCAAGGGGCGTGCCAAAGATATACTACATTGGAGCGAACTGACATCAGTGTACTGTGACGTATGAGTGTGAGTGAAATCAAGCCTACATGATGAGACGAGGTCAGATGTTCAAAATTAGACCCTGGTAGATAATGGCAGTATGTGTAAAAAATATAATTTATTATTTAAGCTTCATGGGTTTTAATATATAAAATATATTTATATTAGTTTAGATAAATAAATTTACTTCATTTCACTGCCATAGTCTCAGTTGATAACATACAGATGCACTCTTTTGCTTGACAAATATTGTTGGTCGATTTAGATAAATAAATGTTTTCCCATGTAATAGACACTGAAGACTTAGAATGCGGTTTTACTGTTCATGTTAATACATTATTTAGTTTTTTTTTATATATCAGAATATGTTGAATATGGTAGTACTGCTTACCTCCATTGCTTCATCTTATGGCAACCACCCCCTAATCTGGGATATGTGGGTGTGGGGGGGGGGGGTTGCCGTGAGATTAAGTGGTGGGGGTAAACTAGCTGCAGCTGTCGGGTCTCACGGTAGAATATCCTTGCCCACTTACCCAATAGGTGACCCAAGCAGGATTGTGGTGGTGGTGGGGGGAATTGTGGCAGCCTTCTATCCCCAAGGAACTAAGAGGAGTGATTGAGGTATATTAGCTTCTGGTGAATTTGTGTGTTATGACTCTGTCACCCTCCTTGCAAGGTTTGCAGCCAGACTAAATATATATGTTAGCATTTTATATAATTTATGTAATTCTGAGATAGCTTAAAAGTGATAATTCCAGTTATAGGGGGGGGGGAGAAAGAACTCCACTGTGGTGTTTGTTGCTTGACCAAAGCATGCAACTACGAGGGATATCCCTGGTGACGAGGGTGACAGATATCATCTAACGTGTTCAGAGCAAAATAAATGGGAGAGAGGAGAAAAGGGCACGTTATTTCATCGTCTTTTAACCACTGATGGAATGTCTTAAGATTACAGGATATAGTGAGACTTTGTTGTCGTCTCTTTTCTCTTTGTTTGTTTGTTTTTATTAATGTTGTTGTCACTATGTTGGCCTCAGAAGGACATAATAACATTATATATATATATATATATATATATATATATATATATATATATATATATATATATATATATATATATATATATATATATATATATATATATATATATATATATATATATATATATATAATATATATATATATATATATATATATATATATATATATATACTTTCATTGATTAAAAGGTAATTCTTATTCAGATGATCTTCTGTACGGGTATGTCTTTTTCTTTTTATTACTTGGCACATGGTTGATGTATGTAGACGATTGTAAGAAGAGTATTTTTTAAATTATAAATTATATAATACTTTGCTCAAAATGTATATATGTGTATATAAAAGTATGCATGGAGACACTTCCATCGTGTGTTTTTTCTTTTTTTATTGTATATATGATGATATAGAAAATATATGCTGATGTAATCATATTTTCCTTTCTGTGCATAACCTATTCAGGTCTGAGGAAGACCGTTTTGTTACTTTAATTTCTGTAAGGAATTATAAGATGTTTTTGACTTTAAGTCACTTACTTAGAAGGTTGTTGTTGTTCCCTAAGCTGCCTGGCCAAACAGCACCCTTATGTGGTTGTAAGCAGTGCAGTCTTCCATAATGTTTTCAACTGTATGCTATGAAGGGTTGCATCTTAGACAGGCTTAATGGCAAGGTATTTACGTTAGGTTGAACTGAAAATTAGGTGAAGTTCAGACACGTACAGGGTATTTCAACGATGGAGGAGGGAGAGACATCTGTATCTTTAGTACTACTTTTTGGAAACTGCTATCTGCAATGCTTTGTGCATAATAAATACAGACACTCTCCTACTTATGAACGAGTCCTTGGTTCCAGAAGTCCGTTCGTGAGTATAATTGTTCATAAGTTGTGTTTAGGTGAAAATAGTACTGCACTGTACTTAGGCTAAAGACACTTTACTACTACATAAAATGTAAAGTATACAGTATTGTATTTTGATATGTTCATATATTGTATGTACAGCACTGTATATATAATGGTGAAGCACCAGAGAGGCTGCAATTATTACACAAGGTTCCACGACCCTTTGTTTCAGATATTGCTGTTGAAGAGAGAGAGATAAAAAGATTCTTCTCCCAAAGAGTTGACAGCTCTCTTCACCAGAAATGTCTTCAACAATGAAGTACCTTTTGCCTTGGAATACGAACTGAAGACCCTTTTCTGAGAAAAGACATTTGGACCTGTCTGGAAGTGAAATTTCCTTGTCCTTGTCTTTTTTCATGATATTTCTTTTCATCAAGGAATGTTTCATAACCTGACTATAAAGTTTGGCTTTCGAAAGCTCGTAGTTCAAGGCAAAAGATACTTCATTGTTGAAGACATTTTTGGAAAAAAGCTATTGCTCTTTGGGAGAAGAATCTCTCAGTCACTCTCTTCAGTGGGGATATCTGGAAGCAATTGGACCAGGAACTTTTTGTAATATTAACAAGCATTTCAAATGTTCCTTAATTACTAAATAAAATATAAATTTTGCAGCATTAATGAATTTTAAAACAGTGATAAAAATGAAATATTGCAGTACAGTACAATAATACAAACATTAATACCTAATACAAGGGTGGTAGATAATGGGATTTTTTATTTATATCAGCGAATGCTCGTGGCTTGGTTGCTTGTAAGTAGGGGAGCATCTGTACTTTCATATACTCGGGGCCTAATCCTACCATATCTATTGGTCTTCATTACTTCGACAATTTTATCGACCCGTCTGTTCCCTATTGTGGATAAGTTTCTTATTTCTACCATTTCCTTAAACTTCTACTTTTTCTTCATCTTAATCTTTTCTTGGTGCCCAATGAGGCCTAATGAGAGCGATTTTCTTGCCTGTCCTGGTGTCAAACATAAACAAACTTTGATGAGTATGATGTAAGCAAATGAAGATATGTTTGTGCAGCTATCTTGTCTAATATTTAATGTAACATGTATTTTTTTAACATGTCCTGCATATGCCCTTCTGACAAGCATTGCTTGAGTATTTTTTTGTTTGTTTATGAAAGAACAATATGATGTTTGCTAAATAAAACAAACTTGCACTGAAGTAGGGAACTTTATGATATAGATATATAATCGCAAAAAATATCCAGTTTTAAACTCCATTCAAGATCAATGAATGGAGTATGCATCCTCCTTTCTCTTTTGTATTCCTTAACCCTGAATGATAAGATTTACACTAACTTTTCAGCTCTGCTCTTTAATGTAATTGGTCAAATTAACCCAATGCAAAAGTTTGTAAGATTAGCATGGGACATAGATTCCTTAAAACAAAGGTGTCAAATACTCAGCCCACGGGCCCCATGCAGACTACCACACTCCCATAAGTATCCCATGACACTTGTGCAGGCCAAAAGGTGCCAAGTTTCTGAGAGCAGTAGTACTTGAATATAAGGTCGATTAGAGTTTGAGTTTCTTTTCTTGTTTGTTTGTAGGGTACACACAAACATAAATGCAGACTAAATCCACCTTTCTTAACTATTATTATTGTTGGTATTATAATTATTGTATGACTTGCCTAATAAGTGCTTTCAACCTGTTTATCTGGCCTTCTTACTGTATACTTTGGCAATATGTGGCCTGCTGGGATAAAAAAAAGGTCTGACAACCTTACCCTAAGGTATCTTTGGTGCCTTGTTATAGTTAAACTTTATGAATCACTCCAAAAGCAGCATCTTCCAGGCAAACCTTTGGATATATTTTTTCACTGTAGCCTCCGATAAGTGATGTATCTCATTCTCTTTTAGACTGGCATCATTAGTAAATATTTCTGTGTTATCTGTTGTACCACGGTGATTATTTCTTTGGTAAGTTTCTTTCAAATATTTTCATTTGGTTTGCTAAGGTTTTGTGTGACTGGAAGGAATTACTTTTTTTCTTGCTTTATCCCATCTGCAGTAGAGGCTGCCAGAATGATTGCAGCTGGAACAAATAAGTTTTGACATATGAGCTTCATGCTACTCTATCCCTGTTCATTTTTTCTCATGTTATAAAAAAAAATAAAATTTAAGGAGGAGAGTATTGCCGCATATTTTCTATTCATTCTGTAAACTTATTTGAAATAAGCATATCATGGTACTAAATTATTATACCTTCTTGATCTCAAGGATTCCTGACAAATACTAATTTCCAGTTGTTGTTGATCCCAGGACTGCATAGCAAAACAACCCCGAGTCTTTATGAATGGCCATAGCTAGTCCCATGATCTCATCCAGAGCTCTCCGGGAGTGTATGCTGTGTTGATGGCTAATGTGGTTGTGCGCCGTGCAGTCTTAACTTGTTTCCTGGGTTGCTCTTAATATCTCGTGTTGAGTGAGTCTTCATGAAATGACCACCAGAGAGTTAGTTTACAGAGAAGAAAATATTGCTGTTGTGTGTGTTGTGCTTAGAGGTAAGGTAATTGTATGGGTGACTGAAGGCCTGTGAGGGCAGAGATGGGTTGTGGCAGTATGGCCTCTTGCTACTCCTATTTGCTATTCTAATTTGCAGCTTCAGAGGGTGGACTATGGCAAAGACGTTGCAACTCCAGGTCCTTTTTTTTTGCAGTAATTATTTGTGACTTTAATTGCTTGCAAGGAATAGTATGGATTTTTATTTGCCCTTATTTTGTTTTATTTTGTATATGTACATTATATTCTCCCCTATCATATAAGAAGACAGACTTCAGTATTGGACCCTCCCCCTTCGATATAGGCTACCATTCACTCCGTTGTTGGAACATAAAACATGGATCTTGTAAAGAAGAGTAACCCCATGGTGTTTTAAGGATATTCACATGTACAAGACAAGTCATCTAAACTAATCCAACTTAACCTCACAATATTTTTTTTTCTCATGAATGTAACACTGGGACAGGCAAAAAACTGCAGTCATCAATAAAGGCCTGGTTACGAAAAAAAACATTAAGACGAAAAAAAAAACTTATGGACAAGGCAGAGATGGGGTACTGATACACAAAGGAAAAGAACAAAATGAAAGACTAGTCAAAGTACTGAGGACCTAGAGATATCAGGATTAGGCTCTGAAATGGTGATAGATTCGCTTTTTGAAGGAAGATCGGTTATAAGAATTATGAAGACAGAAGGAGAAAGAGAGTTCCAGAGTCTGATGTAGATGGGAAGAAGCTGTCGCTGCACTGACCAATCCATGAGCAACAAATCTCCACACAGTATCTGTGAGACGAGGCCACTTGGCGAGTGTTACACGACCTCGGCAGTGGGGGAAGGTTGCTACATGCCAACTCATCAGAGCAGCGATGGAAGTAGTAGCGATAGAAAAGAGAAAGGGATGATACATTATGGTGAAGAAAAAGAGAATCCAGGTTAGAAAGAAGTAAGAGGAGGGTCAATAATGAGTCTGACTGCCTTAGATTCAACCCTATCAAGGAGATAAGTGTAAGAAGAAGCACCCAAGATGTGTGAGTAGTATTCTAAGCAGGGATGGATAAGACCTCTTATAGATTTTAAGTAACTGTAAAGAGTTAAAATAATGACGAAAACGAAACAGAACCCCCATTTTTTTGGATGCAGATTTAGAAATTTGGATTATGTGATTCCTCCAAGACAAGTTAGAGGCTATAAGAATTCCTAATATGTTGATAGAATTAAGAGGGTAACTTCGTTAGTTTCGAAGCCAATAGGGCTATCAGGAGGAGAAGATTAAGAGATAGCCAGACATTTTGTCTTGGAGACATTAAATTGAAGTAAATATTAGGTGCCCCACTCAGATACCCTCTGCAAATCGGAGTTGAGAGTAGAGGAAAGAGTGATATGAGACTGATTTCGAGTAGCAGTTGAAGGTTGTTAAGAAAAGGCAGAGGAAAAATAAAGGGCAAAGGCGTGAAAAAAAAAGAGGGAGAAGATCATTGATGAAGAGAAGGAACAGAGTAGGTGGAAAAACAGAGCCTGTGGAACACCACTGGTAACAGGGAATGAGCTAGATGTTGCACCATCATCAACTACATATATAAAACTGTCAGAAAGAAAACTGGAAAGCACAGAAGAGAGAGAAGGAGTAAAGCCATAGGCAGGGAGTGTGGCCAACCGAGGCTTGTGCAAGACTCTGTCAAAAGACTTAGAGATATTAAGGGTGACAACAAAGGATTCCCATAGTTCCCCAGAGACAATGACCATACTTTTGATCGGAGATAAGGGAGTTGTAAAACTTTACATGAGGTTATGGGGGTTACTCATCTTTACAGGATCTAAAAAGTCATCCATTCATTGCTCAAGGAGATAAACATGTAGCAGTTGTGGACTAGTCATTCAACAAAGGAACATTAACCATCCTCCAGTTACTACATTAAATATAATATATATTTTTTTTTATCTAGCTATTTGCCTTAACAAGTTGATGATTCTGTGGATGAAAAGCATACACTCAAATTATTTACAAACACAGTAAATCTAATGACATTATTGATCCATTTGTTTCAATAACTAGAAGATTATGTGATTGATGTAACATATGCTCAACATATTCACATGATTATTGCATATTTTTCCTCTGAATGTGTGCAGTCATCTGTCTTTCAAGGAACATAGTACCACCCTCATCATTTATTATTTAGAACAACGGTAGGAGTTCATAGCTTTTTCTCCTACTATACTGTAATTATCTTCATTTTCTGTATCTTATCGCACATCTATGTGGGGTCGATGTTTCTGACAGCTCTCCTTCACTTAGCGTGATCATATACAACATCTTCTGATAGCTGCTTCTCCATCAAATACTCCTCAATCTTGTCTCATACTTTAATAAAGACCGGAAAGTGAAGCAGTAAAAGAATTTTTGTAGTTTCTTATTAGTTCCATTATCCTAGTATAAAACTGCCTCATCCACCTTCAAAATGGAATATTCTCTGTCTTAGAGGAATCTCCACCTCCCTTTGCATTCTTGGGCTTTATCTTTATTACAGTTGGGGTTTGCCATTTTATGTCACCATTAATCCCCATTCGATAGGGACGGACACAGGCAGGTTGGAACTAAGGAATTAAAGTTAGATGCCCTTCTTAACACCCCCCGGGGTGGGTTCGAATACGGGTTTGTCACTTTTTGAGTCGATAGCTCTAACTGTTGTAATACTGCTGTCTCCTATCATCTTAGCTGTGAGATGTTAAAGATAATGCAGCATATATTAAGCTATTAATGAATGAAGTGAAGGATATGCAAAGAAATATCTATATTTCATATATTTTGTTTGTAGTCGAATACTGCTTTTTCGAGTTTACATCATTAAGATTGTTATACACAAATGCTGATGGATTAGCTGGTAAGGCAGTAGAATTAAAAGATAGGATTCACAACAGTAAGGCAGATATAGTAGCAATTACAGAGACTAAGTTGAGTGAGGACATAAACAGTGTCACAGTTTTTCCTAAGGGCTTCAGAATACTAAAGGTTGAAAGATCTGAGAGGACTGGTGGAGGGATAGCACTGCTCATAAGTGAAAGGATTCAAGTTGAAGAAATAAACTTGGCTATAGAAAGTGAGTTCAAGGAATTTCTTGTTGCTCGCATAAATACCGGGTCAGAGAGCATTATAATAACTGTTGTATACAACCCACCAAGGAACCAAAATAGGCTTGAAGTTTATGAGGAAAGTCATATATGTACTATTGAAGTCAAAAACTCAGTTGTTAACATGGCACGGGAAAAGAAATGTAGGATTTTGATTATGGGAGACTTTAATCATAAAGAGATAGAGCGGATAAATCTTGACCCACACAGTGGTGAGGACTCATTCGGGGCAAGATTCCTAGATTGCGTACAAGGGAATTTCCTACAGCAACATGTAATGGAACCAACAAGGGCCAGGGGTGGGGATGAGCCATCACTACTTGATCTAGTGTTCACAGATAATGTGTTGGATATTGAGAAAATTGAGTATGTACCACCAATTGGAAAGAGTGACCACTGTGTGTTGTTGATGGAGTATATCATTGAAGATATTCTTCCTGAGAGTAGAGGCACTGAGGACATGAGGAGGAACTATCCAAAAGGAGATTACATCAAAATAAATGAGCTTTTTGCAGTTCTTGACTGGAGAACCTTATTTTACAATAAATCTGTACAAGAAATGTATGACATCTTTTGTGAGAAATATGGGAAGATAGAAGATTGCTGCATACCTGTCACCAAAGTAGGTGTAATTCATGCCAGAGAGAAATGGTTCGATAATGGGTGTAAAAGAGCTAAGGAGTGGAGAGACAAATGCTGGAAAAGGTATAGGAGGAGAAAAAACATAAATGCCTGGCAAACCTACAAAAGAGCAAGAAATGACTACCTAAGTAAAAGGAGAGAGGCAGAGAGAGACTATGAGAGGGACATCACCAGGAAGGCTAAAGAAAATCCCAAGCTTTTCCACAGCTTTATCAGAGGAAAACTGAAGGTAAAAGAACAGGTTTTAAGGCCAAAGAGAGCGGATGGAAGCATCACTGAGACGGATGAAGAGATCTGCAAAGAATTGAACAAGGAGTTTCAGTCAGTATTTACAGTAGAAAATACCCCACCCCCTCAGATTGCAGTGATAGAAGCTCAAGGGCCGGTATTAGAGAACATCAACCTTACAGCCACAGAGGTATGCAAAGTGCTGATGGATTTAGATGTTCATAAAGCTACAGGTCCTGATGACATATCCCCTCATGTGCTTAAAAAATGCGCAAACTCAATATCAGTGGCACTAAGTATCATATTTAAAAAGTCACTGGAGTCAAGAGAGATTCCAAGATGCTGGAAACAAGCAAATGTGATACCTATCTTCAAAAAGGGAAGGAGGGATACGGCTCTGAACTATAGACCAGTTTCCTTGACCAGCATAGTTTGCAAAGTTATAGAGAAACTACTAAGGAAACATATCTCTCTTCACTTGGAATCCTTCAGCTTTTTGTCAGTGAGGCAACATGGCTTCAGAGAAGGTAGATCAACAGTAACAAACTTATTAGAATTTTATGATGAGGTAAGCCAAATCTTACAGGAAAGAGAGGGCTGGGCAGATTGCATATTCCTAGACTTCCAGATAGCGTTTGACACTGTTCCACATGGGAGACTTATTAGGAAGCTGCAATCAATGGCTAGAATAGGTGGAAATGTTTTGGAATGGATAAAAACTTACTTAGAAGGAAGGGAACAGAGGGTTAGAGTAAGACACTCAGTGTCTGAATGGAGAAGAGTTAGTAGTGGAGTTCCACAGGGTTCAGTTTTAGGGCCACTTTTGTTCCTTGTATATGTAAATGACCTTCCAGAGTATGTAAATTCATTCATGAATATGTTTGCAGATGATGCAAAGATTGTGAAGAAAGTAAAAAACGAGAACAATGGTAGAGAACTTCAGGAGGATCTAAATAATCTGCATGAGTGGTCAGAAAAGTGGCTAATGAAATTCAATACTTCAAAATGTAAGGTAATGAGAATGGGTACAAGTGCAAGAAGGCCCAAGCTTGACTACTCGGTGGCTGGAGTACAACTTCAAGAGACAGAAAATGAGAGAGATCTAGGAGTAAACATACTGGCAGATTTGTCTCCAGAAATACATATAAATGGCATAGTAAGGGCAGCATATGCATTCTTATCAAATGTAAGGGTAGCCTTCAGGCACATGGACAAGGAAATGTTCAGAAATATTTATGTAACCTATGTGAGGCCAAAACTCGAATATGCATCCCCCTTTTGGAATCCGCACTTGAAAAAGCACATAGCTAAGCTTGAAAAAGTTCAAAGACATGCCACGAAACTGGTGCCAGAAACACGCAATCTCAGTTATGATGAGAGGCTGAGGGAATTAGACTTACCATCACTCGAAGCTAGAAGAGTGAGGGGGACATGGTGACAGTCTTCAAATTCCTTCATGGTTATGATAGAGTGGATAGGGATGGATATTTTGATATGGCTGGCTCTAGAACTAGAGGTCATAGTTTGAAGCTTCGTAAGAAAACTTCTTTGCAGGATGTAAGAAAATACTTTTTCAGTGAAAGAGTAGTTGATAATTGGAATTGACTAAGCGAGGAGGTAGTTAATGCTATCTCAATCCATAGTTTTAAGGACAGGTATGATAAGTATGACTAAGTATAAAATGGAACCGATCAGGAGACGGGAAAATACGAGCTTTGGGCTCTTTCCCGTAAACACAATTAGGTAATCACAATTAGGTAATCACAGTGGCTTCACCCAAATAGATATACACCAGAAACAAGGAAGGAGGGGCTATTCCCGATTTAGAGGTATGTTTGGGCCTCACTTATCGTTGTAAAATGGTAAATAATCGCTTTAATGCTGGTTAGAAGCATTTCTAGCATATTACAAAAAGAAAAGAAAAAAGGACAGGCCATATTGTTCAGCTGCAATCTTCAAAAACCCTCTTTAGTTACTTTATATTTGGATATTGAACATTGTTCTCCGAAATGACACCCCCTTTTCCTTTTGTGGAATTACCCAAACTGTTTACATTATGTTTGCTGTTTTATGAAGTTTTGCGACCATTATATAGAATGTGATATTATTATAGAGTATTTATTTCATATTTTTTTTTATCGAAGATGTGCTTACAACCATCCACTGACCTCGCAACATATATAAAAAAAGAATGATAGGATCTTCTTATACCTTCTATGCAATTAAAATAATAGTAAAAGTTCAGTTACTTAATGTTACTTATATTCTAACAGTGCCCTGTGGGGAGGGCACAATATCAAAGAATAGCCTCACCGTATTCCCTGCGTGTCGTAAAAGGCGACTAAAAGTGGACGGGGAGGGGGGACTAGGAATCCCCCCCCCCTTGTATCAACCTCCTGCGAGACGTCAAAGAAGAAGGGGAGTAGAGGGGAGAATAACTTCTCCCCAAACTCTAGTTTTGGGGTGTCTAAATGTGCGTGGTTGTAGTACGATAGAGAGCAAAAGATGTGAGATTGGATATATGTTTGGTAAGAGGAGGATGGATGTATTGGCACTGTGTGAGACAAAGATGAAAGGAAAAGGAGAAGTGGCATTTGGTGATGTGACGGGTAGGGTGTCTGGGGTTGAGAGGGGGAGAGCGAGAGAAGGTGTGGCATTATTGCTGAGTGAATGGATGGTAAATCAGGTAGTGGAATGGAAAGAAGTGTCATCTAGGCTGATGTGGGTGAGGGCTAGGATAGGAAGGGAATGTTGGGCTTTTGTTAGTGCGTATGGGCCAGGATGTGAGAGAAGTGAGGAAGAGCGGGATGAATTCTGGAATGAGTTAACTAGATGTGTGGATGGTCTGAGTAGAAGGAACTATGTAGTTGTGTTGGGTGACTTGAATGCCAGAGTGGGTGATGGAGAGATAGAAGGTGTTGTAGGAAAGTATGGGGTACCAGGTGGGAATGAGAGTGGTGAGAGACTGTTAGATATGTGTGTGGAGCAAGAGTTGGTGATAGGTAATAGTTTATTTAAGAAGAAGTTAATAAATAAGTATACATGGATGAGAGTGGCAAATGGAAGAGTGAAAGAAAGAGCATTGATGGATTATGTGTTGGTAACAAAGAGCATGATTGGTAGAGTGAAAGATGTACATGCATTCAGGGGTGTGGCTGCTGGGATGTCTGATCATTCTTTGGTTGAAGCAAAAGTGGTAGTAGCAAAAGAGTGGGGAAATAGTGTTGGGGGATGTAGAAGGGAAATAGTGAAGGTGGAAGAGTTGAAAAAGCCAGAGAAGAGACAGGAATATCAGGACAGGTTGAGAGTGGCATATGACAGGGTGAAAGAAAGAGAAGTTGGGGAGTTAGGGGAGGAATGGGGGTTGATGAAAGAATGATTTGTGGGACATGCAAGTGATGTGTGTGGAAAGAGGTTTGTTGGAGGTGGCATGAGGAGGGGCAGCGAGTGGTGGAATGAAGGGGTGAAAATGAAGGTGGAAGACAAAAAGAGGGCTTTTGAGGAATGGCTGCAGTGTAAAAGTAGGGAGAAGTATGAAAGATATAGGGAGAAAAATGTGGAAACCAAGCGGAAGGTAGAGGAAGAGAAGAGGTTGGGAAATGTTAGGTGGGGACAGGATTTTAGTAGGTCATATGAGGAGAATAAAAAGAAGTTTTGGAAAGAAGTGAAGAGAGCAAGGAAGGGTGGATCGAGGATGGAAGAGACAGTGAAATATGTGAATGGACAGATGTTAAGAGGGAACGATGCAAGGAAAAGATGGGCAGAATATTTTGAGTGCTTGCTGAATGTTGAGGAAGATAGAGAGGCAGCTAGAGTGGCAGTGGGAGGGGTTCAAGGGCCAGTAATGTGAGATGAAAATGAGAGAGAGATTACAAGAGAGGAGGTGAAAAGGGCATTGTATGAAGCGAAAGCAGGTAAAGCACCCGGAATGGATGGTGTGAGAGCGGAGATGTTGAAAGAAGGGGGTGTGACTGCATTGGAATGGTTAGTGAGAGTGTTTAATATATGCTTTATGTTGTCATTGGTGCCAGTGGATTGGGTGATTGCCTGTATAGTGCCCCTATACAAAGGTAAGGGAGATATGTATGAATGCAGTAATTTTAGGGGTATAAGTTTGTTGAGTGTGGTAGGAAAAGTGTATGGTAGGATACTGGTTAATAGGATTAGGGATAAGACAGAATATGTGATCGCGGAAGTGCAGAGTGGTTTTAGGAGAGGTAGAGGTTGTATAGATCAGATTTTTATAGTTAGGCAGTTATGTGAGAAATATTTAGCAAAGGGTAAGGATGTGTATTTTGCATTTTTGGATCTGGAGAAAGCATATGATAGAGTTGATAGAGAGGCTATGTGGAATGTTTTAAGATTATATGGAATCAATGGTAAATTGTTGCATGCAGTGAAGAGTTTGTATGAGGGTAGTAGAGCTTGTGTTAGGGTAGGGAATGAAGTGAGTGAGTGGTTTCCAGTGAGTGTGGGACTGAGACAGGGATGTGTGATGTCACCATGGCTGTTCAATTTGTATATTGATGGAGTTGTAAGAGAGGTGAATGAGCGAGTGCGTGGTCGAGGTTTGAGAATGGTAGATGGGGATGATAACGAGTGGGAGCTGAATCAGTTGCTGTTTGCAGATGATACTGTGGTGGTGGAAGATTCAGAGGAAAAGCTGTGTCAGTTAGTGTCAGAATTTGGAATGGTGTGTGAGAGAAGGAAGCTGCGAGTGAATGTGGGAAAGAGTAAGGTTATGAGGTGTACAAGAAATGAGGATGGCGCTGGATTGAATGTTATGTTGAATGAAGAGACACTTGAGGAGGTTAATCAGTTTAAGTATTTAGGCTCGGTTATAGCTGCAAATGTTGGAGTGGAAGCAGATGTGTGTCACTGAGTGAATGAAGGATGTAAAGTGTTGGGTGCATTGAAAGGAGTGATGAAGAATAGAGGGTTGGAAATGAATGTTAAGAAAGTTTTGTATGAGAAAGTGGTTGTGCCAACTGTGATGTATGGATCAGAGTTATGGGGTATGAAAGTAAGTGAGAGACGAAAACTAAATGTGTTTGAGATGAAATGCCTGAGGAGTATGATTGGTGTATCTCGATTGGATAGGGTTAGGAATGAAGTGGTGAGAGCAAGAACGGGTGTGAGGAGAGAAATTGCAGCCAGAGTAGATATGAATGTTCTGAGATGGTTTGGCCATGTGGAAAGGATGGATGATGAAAGGCTGCTGAAAAAGGTGATGAATGCGAGAGTTGATGGGAGAAATGCTAGAGGGAGGCCTAGGTTTGGATGGATGGATGGAGTAAGGAGAGCCCTGAATGATAGGAGGATGGATGTGAGGGAATGAGTGGCGAGCGATTGTGACCCGGCTCTGATGGGCATCTGCTGTTACCACGGGGCTGCATCTTACAGAGATAGCCCTGTGGTAGGGGCAGTAGGAGGAGCTGGCAGTTGTGAAGCGACACAGGTTGTGGAAGAGTCGGGAGGATGGGCTGTGGCACTCCAGCAGTGCCATCTGAACGGTCGCTAGCTCCCTCGTCATTGCCCATAGAGCAAAGTAATCCCCCTATTTTGTTTTCCTTTCTTGATGTCGGCTACCCCCCAATTAAAGGGGGAAACAGCCAAGGCATATGTATGTATATTCTAACAATAATAATGACATGCTAAAATTTCTGTAATTGATAAACACTAATGGTTTAGTGACATAGCTCGATAACTATTATAATACCAAAATAAATTGTTAAGAACGAGCCTCATACATGCAGTCAGTGTTTCATTGTGAGTTGTGTACGATGAATTGAGATTTCGGTCATTTACTTACCGACTACTACATTGGCAAATATGCGTTTTTATTTTATTTTTGGGGGGTGTTTGTTTCATCAACTGTCAGTTCTGATCGTTTCGTATATATTATTGTATTTAAGGAAAGATCGATCGTTTAAATCTACGTCTGTTTTGCGAAGCAAAAGGGTTTTAACCTAGTGACAGAACCCGTGTCACAGGGCTCTAAATAACGGAAAAATTCTGTTATATTTAGCTGGTCATTAATTACTTAGCTAGCAGATCAAATGTCGTTAATATTCACGTAAATTGAACTTCAACTTTCCCACTTAAATGATTAGGAGAATACTTCTCTCAATATACAAGAGCCATGACCCCCCTTTTAAGGGAGGTGACTGAGTCAAAGCAAATACATAGCTCTTTGTGGAAGGAAATATAAAGGAGAAAATTGCCAATCCTCTCTTTTCGACCCATTTAGTTGGTTTTTATGACTTGCAGGCGAACAAGGAGGAGAAATCCTTGCCCCTCCCTCCACACATTTAATACTTAATATATGAGTAAGCAAACTTAACAAAGTTCTCCCTCATATAGCTCCCTGTCCCTTGGTCCTGGAATGCTAATTTCTTGCATTCCTTTTTTTTTAACGTTTTTATGTTTCACAATTAGTCCCCATTCGAATGGGGATGGACACAGACATGTAGTAGCCGAGGTATTGAGACTGGATGTGGTGTGATTGACCCTGCGTTGTTCAGGCTCGTTACTTACTGACTCGCGCTCTTTACTACCAAGTCATGATAATTGCTACTATAGCGGAAAGGGAGGATTATTTGCAGAGGGAGGGGTGTCTCTTCTGTTACCAGGTATGATGCAGCATATCATTCTAGGGCCAGAATGTTACTAGTTACAAATCCAGCCTCTGTAAAACTAGTAGCAACAGAAGTTTTACCTTTTAAATATATATATATATATATATATATATATATATATATATATATATATATATATATATATATATATATATATATATATATATATATATATGAATGAACGCAATCTATCTGAATGCCACTATGTTCATATTACGGTTTCCCCAACCTCACTCGTGGTTTCGTTTTCGCATTTAATTCAATTCCCAATCTCATTCAGGACCAACAATAACTAAATAAGCACATTACATATATGAAAACATGAATCATATTTTACCCCGACCGGGACTTGAACCTGGGACTTATTATTACTAAGCCAAGGCGCTACCAACTACACCACAGAAGGCTAAGGGGAAACAAACCTTATAGCTTATATCTGCTATAGAAGGAATGAATGCATTCTGTCTGAATGCCACTATGTTCATATTACAGTTTCCCCAACCTCACTCGTGGTTTCATTTTTGCATTTAATTTAACTCCCAATCTCATTCGGGACCAATAATAACCAAATAAGTACATTACATATGTGAAAACATGGATAATTTTATACCCCGACCTGGACTTGAACCTGGGACTTATTATTACTAAGCCAAGGCGCTACCAACTACACCACAGAAGGCTAAGGGGAAACAAACCTTATAGCTTATATCTGCTATAGTAGGAATGAACGCATTCTATCTGAATGCCACTATGTTCATATTACAGTTTCCCCAACCTCACTCGTGGTTTCATTTTTGCATTTAATTTAACTCCCAATCTCATTCGGGACCAATAATAACCAAATAAGTACATTACATATGTGAAGACATGAATAATTTTATACCCCGGCCGGGACTTGAACCTGGGACTTATTATTACTAAGCCAAGGCACCACCAACTACACCACAGAAGGTTAAAGGGAAACACACCTTATAGCATATATATTCTATAGTAGGAATGAATGTATTCCATGTGAATGCCACTATGTTCATATTAACCTTCTGTAGTCCTTTGGCTTAGTAATAATAAGTCCCAGGTTTAAGTCCCGGTCGGGGTAAAAAATGATTCATGTTTTCGCATAAGAAATGTGCTTATTTGGTTATTGTTGGTCCCGAATGAGATTGGGAATTGAATTAAATGCGAAAACAAAACCACGAGTTAGGATGGTGAAACTGTAATATGAACATAGTGGCATTCAGATAGAATGCGTTCATTCCTACTATAGAAGATATAAGCTATAAGGCTTGTTTCCCTTTAACCTTCTGTGGTGTAGTTGGTAGCGCCTTGACTTAGTAATAATAAGGTCCAGGTTCAAGTCCCGGTCGGGGTAAAAAATGATTCATATTTTCACATATGTAAAGTGCTTATTTTTTTTTTTTTTTAAAGATTGTGACACCGGGACAGGCAGAAACTGCCCTCATCAACAAAGGCCCGGGCACGAGAAACTACCAAGATGAAGGAAAAGAAAAAGGTTAAGGGCAAGGCAGAGATGAGGTAATGTCACACAAAGGAAAATGACAGACAGAAAAAAACAGTCAAAGAAGAGAGGACCCAGAGATATGGAGGACTAGGCTCTGAGATGACGATAGATCTGCTTTTTGAAGGATGAAAGGTCATAAGAATTAGGAAAGACAGAAGGAGGAAGAGAGTTCCAGAGTGTGGAGGTAGATGGGAAGAAGCAGTCGCTGCACCGACCAATCCGCGAGCTACAAATCTCCACACAGTACCTGTGAGATGAGGCCGCTTGGCGAGTGTTACGCGGCCTCGGCAGTGGAGGAGGGATGCAACTCGCCAACTCATCAGAGCAGCGATGGAAGTAGTAGCGATAGAAAAGCGAAAGGGAAGATACCTTACGGGGAAGAGAGAGAGAAGCCTGGTTAGAAGTAAGAGAAGGATCATTAATGAGTCTGACTGCCTTAGATTCAACCCTATCAAGAAGATAGGTAAAGGAAGAAGCACCCCAGATGTGTGAGCAGTATTCTAAGCAGGGGCGGATAAGACCTTTGTAAATTTTAAGTAACTGCAATGAGGAAAAGTAATAACGAAAAAGAAACAAAACCCCCAATTTTTTGGATGCAGACTTAGAAATTTGGATTATGTGATTCCTCCAAGACAAGTTAGAGGCTATATGGATTCCTAATATATTGATAAAGTTAAGAGGGTAAATTTCATTAGTTTTGAAGACAATAGGTTATCAGGAGGAGAAGAAGATAAAGAGATAGCCAGAAACTGTGTCTTGGAGGCATTGAATTTAACTAAATTTTGAGTGCCCCATTCAGATACTCTCTGCAAATCGGAGTTAAGAGTAGAAGAAAGAGTGATACGAGATTGATTACGAGTAACAGATGAAGGTTGTGAAGAAAAGGCAGAGGAAAAGTGGAGGGTAGAATCATCGGCAAAGGCATGAAGAAGAGAGGAAGATGGGGATTGTAGAAGATCATTGATGAAGAGAAGGAAGAGAGTAGGTGAAACAGAGCCCTGTGGAACACCACTGGAAACAGAGAAAGGGCTAGATGTCGCACCATCAACAACTACAGATATAGAACGGTCAGTAAGAAAACTGGAAATCAGAGAACAGAAAGAAGGGGTAAAGCCATAGGCAGGGAGTTTGGCCAACAGAGCCTTGTGCCAGACTCTGTCAAAAGCCTTAGAGATATCAAGGGCGACGACAAAGAATTCCCCATAGTTCCCCAGAGAAGATGACCATACATGAGTAAGATAGGACAGGAGATCACCAGTGGATCTTGCCTTGCGGAAGCCGTACTGGTGATCGGAGATAAGTGAGTTAGATTCAAGGCGTTTCAAGAAGTGAGCATTGAGCAAAGTTTCGAAAACTTTAGCAATAGAGGAGGTTAGAGCAATAGGTCGGTAGTTAGAAGGAATAGAGCGGTCACCCTTCTTAGGAACAGGTTGAACTAGAGCATGCTTCCAAGATGAAGGATAGATACTGGTTGACAGAATGAGGTGAAAAAGACGGCAAAGCACGGGAGCCAGTTCATCTGCAAACTCCTTAAGGAACCGTGCAGGGATACCATTGGGACCAGATGCCTTGTTTGTCTTTAGTGAGCGAAGAACCTTATGAGCTTTGCGTGAAGAAAGGATAAGGGAGGGCATAGGGTTAGAGAGGTGAAAAGACTGAGGAACAGGTGCGCTGGAATCGTTGATAGAAGAGTTGGCAGAAAAATGAGAGCCAAAGAGAGTGGCTTTGTCAGTGGGAGAGCAAGCTATAGAACCATCAGAACGAATGAGAGGGGGAAAGCTTGAGTTACAAAAGTTTTTGGAGAGGTTTTTGGCTAAGGACCAGAAGCATTTGTCAGTGGGAGAGGAGTTAAGGTCATCAACTTTCCTTCTTATAAAGGAAGCCTTAGACCTTTGAATCTGAGCTGTACAGCGATTCCTAGCTATAATAAAAGCAGAAAAAGTTAAATCGGAAGGAGAGGCTTGGTAAGATCGGTGAGCCTGATTCCTAGCCTGGATATCCATGGAGCAGGCACGGTCAAACCAAGGTTTAGGGGGAGAGAAAGTTTTGTAGAAGAGATTGGGAGTTGAATTAAATGCGAAAACAAAACCACGAGTGAGGTTGGGGAAACTGTAATATGAACATAGTGGCATTCAGACAGAATGTGCTCATTCCTATTATAGCAGATATAAGCTATAAGGTTTGTTTCCCCTTAACCTTCTGTGGTGTAGTTGGTAGCGCCTTCGCTTAGTAATAATAAGTCCCAGGTTCAATTCCCGGTCGGGGTAAAAAATGATGCATGTTTTCACATATGTAATGTGCTTATTTGGTTATTGTTGGTCCTGAATGAGATTGGAAGTTGAATTAAATGCGAAAACGAAACCATGAGTGAGGTTTGGGAAACTGTAATATGAACACACACACACACACACACACACACACACACACACACACTCACACACACACACACACACACACACACACACACACACACACAATATATATATATATATATATATATATATATATATATATATATATATATATATATATATATATATATATATATATATATATATATATATATATATATATATATATATATATATATATATATATATAATCAAATAAACACATTAACATATGTGAAAACATGAATCATATTTTACCCCTGACCGGAACTCGAACCTAAGACACATAATTACTGTGACAAGATGCTACCAACTAAATCACTGAAGGTCCAAAAGAAGAAGCAACCCTCACAGCTAACTTCAATGCTAGAAATGAACGAATTCTTTCTGAACGCATTTTTATTCATATTACACCTTCTTCATAACCTCACTCTTGTCTTCGTTTTTGTATTTAATTCAAATTCCATACTATATAGGCATCAGTTATAATCAATTACACACATTAGCATATGTGAAAATATGAATCATATTTTATCCCTGACGGGAATCGAACCTAAAGCACATAATTACTGTGCCAAGGCACTACCAACTACACCACTGAAGGTCAAAAATAAGAAGCAAACTTCGCATCTAACTGCTATACTAGGATTGAACGCATTCTTCATGAATGTCTTTTTGTTCATATTACAGCTTCTTTCCATCTGCACTTGTGGCTTCATTTTCGCATTTAATTCAAATCCCATACTATAAAGGCATCAATAATGCCCATGAACAAAAAAATATTCATAACGAATGCAGTCATTCCTACCATTGCAATTAGCTGAGAGGTTTGCTTCTTCTTTTAGGCCTTCATTGGTGTAGTTGGTAGTGCCTTGTCACAGTAATTATGTGTCTTAGGTTTGAGTCCCAGTCAGGGGTAAAGTATGATTCATATATATATATATATATATATATATATATATATATATATATATATATATATATATATATATAACCAAATAAGCACATTACATAAGTGAAAACATGAATAATTTTTTACCCCGACCGGGGCTTGAACCTAGGACTTATGATTACTATGTCAAGGCGCTAACACTACACCACAGAAGGTTAAAAGGAATCCAACCTTATAGCTTATATCTGCTATACTTAGGAATGAACGCATTCTATCTGAATGCCACTATGTTCATATTACAGATTCCCCAACCTCACTCGTGGCTTCATTTTAGCATTTAATTCAATTCCCAATCTCATTCGGGCCATGAAATAACCAAATAAGCACATTACATATGTGAAAACATGGATAATTTTTTACCCCGACCGGGGCTTGAACCTAGGACTTATGATTACTAAGTCAAGGCGCTGCCACTACACCACAGAAGGTTAAAAGGAATCCAACCTTATAGCTTATATCTGCTATACTTAGGAATGAATGCATTCTATCTGAATGCCACTTAGTAATCATAAGTCCTAGGTTCAAGCCCCGTTCGGGGTAAAAAATTATTCATGTTTTCACATATGTAATGTGCTTATTTGGTTATTTCATGGCCCGAATGAGATTGGGAATTGAATTAAATGCTAAAATGAAGCCACGAGTGAGGTTGGGGAATCTGTAATATGAACATAGTGGCATTCAGATAGAATGCGTTCATTCCTAAGTATAGCAGATATAAGCTATAAGGTTGGATTCCTTTTAACCTTCTGTGGTGTAGTGGTAGCGCCTTGACTTAGTAATCATAAGTCCTAGGTTCAAGCCCCGGTCGGGGTAAAAAATTATCCATGTTTTCACATATGTAATGTGCTTATTTGGTTATTTCATGGCCCGAATGAGATTGGGAATTGAATTAAATGCTAAAATGAAGCCACGAGTGAGGTTGGGGAATCTGTAATATGAACATAGTGGCATTCAGATAGAATGCATTCATTCCTAAGTATAGCAGATATAAGCTATAAGGTTGGATTCCTTTTAACCTTCTGTGGTGTAATGGTAGCGCCTTGACTTAGTAATCATAAGTCCTAGGTTCAAGCCCCGGCCGGGGTAAAAAATGATTCATATATATATATATATATATATATATATATATATATATATATATATATATATATATTATATATATATATATATATATATATATATATATATATATATATGAAATAAATAAAATGCTGCAGGAATTGCAAATAAACATTATTTTCGTTATGTGAATGTGTTATGTGATACTTTTGGTTCCATTGTTAAAAAAAGTATCATGGACAGAGATACACATTGTCATAAAAATTTTATACAAAAAATCACAGTAACAATTTTCGTTGGTGCACACCATTTAAAGTTGGTTGTTATTGAGTAAAATTGCAAAATCATCTCTGATCAGTTATCCTTACTGAGAGCATTTTCAAAAGCCACACGTACCTGGTCCACCCATACAAGCTCTCGGAGGCAATGTAATGAATGCATCTAAATGTATATATAAATGTACGCAGAAACCATACCCAAACACACCTATGATTAGTTTGTGTGGGATATAGCATTAAATATTGATTGTTTGGGCATGTTTTATTTCATTGTATCACTTTGCTACTCAATATTAGTTATTTTTCTAGTGACAACTAGATAGATAGTCTGGTAAACATAAACCATATAGTTAATGTATAACCTCACTTTTATTACATTGATCTTCAAGGATAAATATTAAACTAGTGTAAGAATAGTTGATGATTGGAATTCGCTAAGCGAGGAGGTAGTTAATGCGAACTCAGTTCATAGCTTTAAGGGCATATATAATAAGCATCATTATGTATGAGAATGGAACCGACCAGGAGACTGGGAGTTACAAGCATAGAATTTTTCCAGTAAGCACAATTAGGTAATTAGAATTTGGTAATTACAATTAGGTAAGTACACACACACGGCGGGCATTAAAACAGACGCCATCAGTATTTCAAATTTTCCTTGATAAATGAGTCTGGAGATATTTTCTGAGTAGAAAGCATTTAATTTATTAAGAGGGACAGTCCCAAAAATAAAAAAAATAAAAAATCTTCGAGGAAACTTGAAGAGGAAAAAAAAAAAACGGCAGTGCAGAAGGCAAACAGTAGAATATGAGCCAGCATTGGATATAACTGAATTACCTATTTTTTTTTTTGGTGTGTGTGTGTGGCGATTTGTCTATCACACACAGTTTCATTAGTTACACCTTGTGTGTGTGTTTTTTTTTTTAATACCATAAGTAGTATTGCATCGCCTACATGTATATATTCGTTTGAGAGACTATATTATAACAATCATCTCTTTTGCCAATAATTCATTTTCTCATGAATTAATGGGATTTGTTTGCAAAGGTAACCTAAATCTTAGGAAATCCTTAATTATGTAAAATATGATAAAAATATATCCTTTTATTTTAGAATGTGATGCTCGTCTGATTTGTTTACAGAACGGACGAGGACTCTCCCTGAAGACGGCACCAGGTGAGGACCTATTGTTAGAGACTCGTAAAATTCGTGTAGATTACGAGCCTCCCATTTCGCCCCTTGGACTAGTGCCGTAGAATTTGTCAAGCAGTGACTGTGTTTAAATATTGTATAAAGTTCTTGGATTTTGAACAATCATTATTTCGATATTAAGTGTTGTTTTGTTTTGATGTGTCCAGCAGTCGTGCATGGAGCTGCAACTCTTTGTCATTTTTGTAAAATTCACTTTATTGCCGCCTAATCTAGAGTAAAATTTATCCTTTTCTTTTAAGCTGAAAGATTGCTTTCCATTATAATGTTAAGTTTTCTCAGTATATATTTACATTTTATCGATGAGTCTTTCATTTAAGCCTGGATTTGTGCAGTGTTCAGTTTAATATTATTTAGTGTATGTGTGTCATTAACCAGTGGGAGTTCTCCACTACTATTAAGCAAACATAACTCATGCCCTTTCCCTTTAGTACCGTACAGTTTGTCTGTTACATTTAACTATAAGCCAGTTAAGTTTTAGCCCAACTTTACTTGAAGTTGGTTGAGTAAATATTATTATGTACGGTAGCCTGCAAAAACTGAGAGTAGACTATTCATTGACCAGGTGAAAGCAGGCATTCTGGGAATAGTCACCACATATTCTATTTTTTTCTGGTCCTTTGAACTGGATTAGGCTTAGCCTAGCTAGCATACTTTACTACATTTACTGAATGAAATTTGGAATAGGCTACATTTGGTATTGTTTTTGAACTTTGATATTAAAACACTGTGCATAAATCCATGGCATATTTTTGTGATATCACTGCTGATGTCGAATTCTTTAGTCCAAGGGAAGGTTTAGATTAGCTATTTGAATACATGCGTGTGCAATCAAGTTTACCTAGGATATAGATATTATAATCCTAGCGAATTTTGGTATTAGTTTAGTTTGGCCACCTAGCCAAAACTATTGTAATTTGTATAAGGTAAAGATTAATCCAGCAGGATGTCTTTACTATCCATCGATGAAAGTAAAGCGTTTGAGCTTTACAAGGTTGTAACCGACGATATGACAGATATGCTCAATTCTATAGAACATGACCTTAAAGCGTCTCCTCCACCATCCTTACGGTCGTTACAGTTTTCAGAAGCAGAACTTACAAAGTTGTATGAGTCCGTTGATGTACATTGGACAGCTAGTCAAGATGCTATTGATAGTACCCAGCTTAGCCAAGTTTCTAGAGAGCACAGAACTCTGAAACGTAATGCCTATAAAGTGCTCATACAAATTAAGTCGGCTATAGATGATCATTTGTCCTTTGGTAGTCAAGCACAAGCTACAACTAGTCAAGCTCCTAGTCAGACAGTAGTACCTGCTAGACCCCTTCCACACCCTAAGTTGCCCAAGATTAAGATTCCTGAATTTGATGGTCAGTTGAGTCAGTGGAATTGTTTTTGGGATTCCTTTAGTAGTTTAAGTGATAGTCGTCGAGACATTGAGCCAGTATTGAAATTTAGCATGCTCAGATCTAATTTGAGAGGTAAAGCTTATAGAACAATTGAAGGTCTTCCCATAACTAGTGGTAATTACAGTATAGCATTAAGTTTGTTGAGAAAAAGCTTTGCTGACAATGACCTTTTGTTGCAACAATTACATTTAGATTTGATGAACTTCAAGCCCCCTGAACATAACTTAACTGAGTTGACTGAATTTCAGTTAACATGTCAACTCTTGTTGGTGGAGATAGAGGGTGTAACCCAAGTACCTTGTGATGACTACCTAATAAAAGACATAATTGCTAAGAAACTTAGTCCTAAAACTTTGGAGTACCTTTTTAATAAGTACAGTACTTATACTTTGACTATTACATAATTGAAGGATGGTATTGGACACCTTATCAAGGTCATGGAATGTTCTCGTATTCTCTCTGATCAGTCTAGGAATAAGCAAGTTTCACATTCTGATGCACATTCCAAAACTAAAGTAGTAATTAGTCAGAATTCTAGTACAAATTCTAACCACAAGTTTAGTACAGTACCTAAACAAGTAGTTGTGTCCCAGACTCAAAATAAGTCTAATTCGTCATCTAACAATTCAAGTACTTGGAACAAACCTTGTCTCTTTTGTAAGGATATTCATAATACTAAGTTTTGTTCTAATTACGCAACTCATGAAGCCAGGAAGAACAGAGTTAGAGAGTTAGAACTATGTTTCGTGTGTATGCAGAAAGGCCATAGAGACTCACAGTGTAGAGAGACGGCTGAGTGTAGAAATTGTTATGGCACACATCATGAAACTAACCAACCGTAGTGCTGCAGTTAATCAAGTGTCAGTTGCATCTAATGCCCCAACAGTGATTAATAATGGAACTAACCTTAACAGTAACATTCCCACTAATCAAATAATAGTGGATGATAAGTTTAGAATCCTGTCAGGAAGAGATGACAGTGCTGCTAATTCTGTTCAAACAGATGTCCAGACTAATAAGGTTCCACTTCCTTCAATAGCACTTCCTAAAGCAATTGTTAAGATTTCTGGTGCTGGGGTGCGTGAAACAGTTAGGATATTTTTAGATACCAGTGCTCAACGGTCTTTCATTCATCCTGCAGTAGTAAAGCACCTTAAACTCAATCCAGTGTTTCGTATCTCACTTAAACTGACTTCATTTGGTAAGCAAACCGAAAACATATCGTGTGATATCGTTCGTGTTGTAGTACGCATTGGTACACAACGTATTCCGATTTATGCTGTCGTCTATGAAAAGGTTAACACTACGTTATATGTACCTGGCATTGCTAGTGTTGCAGAAACACTCAGAAAAAAGGGGATAAAACTTGCAGATCCTAGCATTGATTCTGATGTGATTATTGACTCAGGTATGGTAATTAGTGCAGATTACTATTCTAGATTTGTGAACTACTGTACTTTCTATTCCGGAATTACACTTTTGTCTAGTCCAGCAGGTTCGATTATCTTTTGACCTATGCCAAAATGGGCAACTAGTTCTCAGTCAGTTAACACAGTTAATGTGCAACATGTGCTTTGTGCTCGTGTAGGAGTACAAACCCTTGAGTCCGAAGTTCAGAACCTTTGGAATTTAGATGTTGTTGGTATTAAGAATGAAACTTTAATGCCTGAGGAAGTACAATCAGTGATTCATTTTGAGTCCACTTGTCAGAAGGCAGACAATCAGTATTTTGTGGAATTACCCTTTAAGGGCACTGAGAGACCAGCAACTAACTATACAAGAGCTTACAGTCACCTCATGTCACTAGCTAAATCTTTTGCAACTCGTCCAGAACTTTATGGACAAAACTCAGAGATTTTTAATGAGTACATTGAATTGGGATTCACTGAGAAACTTGATAACCCTTCAGTTACAGACGGATTGACTCATTACTTGCCTCATCATCCAGTCTACAAGAATTCTCCTATCACTCCTATTAGAGAAGTGTTTAATGCTTCTAGTAGAGCTGATTCAAAATCAAAGAGTCTGAATGAATGTTTACTAACAGGCCCAAGTCTAACCCATAAACTCGTTCATTCACTCATTAAATTTCGTACTAACCCTGTAGCTGCTGTATCAGACATTTCCAAACCCTTCCTACGTATAGGTATTTTGCCAAACTGGAGAGATATCTGTAGATTCTTGTGGTTCGAGGATGAAACACTTCAGAGGGTAGTTACCTATAGATTTAAAGTAGTACTTTTTGGTGCAACATCATCTCCCTTTTTGCTTCAGAAAACACTCACATATCACTTGGAGACACATTCACATCCAATAGCTAAGTCTCTGATCTCTCATTTCTATGTAGATTACTTTGTTTGTACCTCTTTAGACTCTGAACAGTTAAAAACAGGGTATCCCATTGTGAATTCTATTTTAGCAGAAGCCTCTATGCCATTACAAGGTTGGGTGAGTAATGATGTAAAATTTAATGATGAAGTAGGTGTTGATCATGACCAATTGGATGTGAATAATGTAAATGTTTTAGGAATTTCTTGGAATGTTGTAAACGATGAAATCAAATTGTACTCCAGTAAGAAAGTGTGCAAGGAAGAGTGTGTGCATCATCAAATCACCAAGAGATCAGTTGCATCTGTAATTGCTAGTGTATTTGATCCTTTAGGATTGTTATCACAAATCTTGATCAAGGGAAAGTTATTAATTTCAAAATTATGGAGAAGTATGTGTTCTTGGGATGAACCTTTGCCAGAACCTTAGTACAAGAATTTTCAGTTATTTGGAGAGATTTGGATCAGATGTCAACGATTCAATATCCTAGATTTGTAATTGTCCCTGGTGTATCAGATTTGCACATATTTCGTGATTCATCTAAAGTAGCATATGAATTAGTTGCATATACTGTGGGCTTAAGAAGCAATGCTAGTGATATCATTATGAGCAAAGTAAGAGTATCACCAAATCCTCCACTCCCCACTCCTAAGTTAGAGTTACTCTCACTTACTTTAGCCTCAGCATTGGCTCAGACACTCTTGTCTAATGAGAAATTAGCATTCAAAGGTTTCACTATATGGTGTGACAGTGAAGTTGCCATTAATTGGGTGTATCATGATTCATCACCAGATGTTTTTGTGAGAAACAGAGTGTGTGAAATTCGCAATTTGCAATCTAAGTTTGATTTGAACATTTTACATGTCCCATCTAGAGAGAATCCTGCAGATATATTGACCAGAGGTGTTAGTGTATCAAAGTTGAATAGCAATGTCATTTGGAGACATGGACCTTCATTTTTGCTTGATCCATCAGAATATCCACAACAGAAAGAGTTCATTGTTAATTCTGCAGTAATGTATGAGATTTTAACAGAACCTAATGTTAATGAACCCATACTTTCTCATTTTGAGATGAGTAAATATTTATCTCTTACTAAAGTTATGAGAATCATGTCATATGTAAAGCAGTTCTGTAATCATTATTTCCACGACAAGTTCAGGTTGAATACTCTTCATACTTGTGTTAGATTAGCCCAGTTGCAAAGTTTTCATATTTTATTTGCATTTTTGAAACGACCTGAGCAAAGTGCTAAACCAGCTTCGGGACTCATCAATTTAGTCGAACAATTAGATTTACATTTGAACGAAGATCAATTAATTTTTTGTGGCAGTAAATTACAGAATTCAGATCTATCTCCTGAAGAACAATTTCCAATTTACTTACCTGCCAGACATCCATTGACCACACTTATAATAGTTTATTATCATATTCAACATCATCATCGTGGATTAGGACAGCTATTGTCAGGTCTTAGGAAACAGTTTTTGATCTCTAAAGGAAGAGTTATTGTGAAGAAAATATTACAAATATGTATTTTGTGTAAAAGGGCAGTTGGCAAGACGATCTCTCAGCCAAGTCCCCTTCCTTTACCTGGGAAAGAGCCAGATTTGTTAGACCCTTCAACTCAGTTGGAGTAGGATAGGTTGTAAATGAAGCCTTTAAACTTTCTGTTTTTGTTCTACACTTTATTATGTTTGTACATATGATTTATTTAGCTTCCTACCCTATTTGGGGGAGAGAGTGGTGATCTGTCTATCACACACAGTTTCATTAGTTATACCTTGTGTGAGTGTGGTTTTTTTTTAATACCATAAGTAGTATTGCATCAGCCTACATGAATTTATTCGTTTGAGAGACTATATTTTGTCAATAATTCATCATTTTCTCATGAATAAATGGGATTTGTTTATAAAGTTAATCTAAATCTTAGGAAATCCTTAATTATGTAAAATATGATAAAAAATATATCCTTTTATTTTAGAATGTGATGCTCGTCTGATTTGTTTACAGAACGGACGAGGACTCTCCCTGAAGACGGCACCAGGTGAGGACCTATTGTTAGAGACTCGTAAAATTCGTGTAGATTACGAGCCTCCCATTTCGCCCCTTGGACTAGTGCCGTCGAATTTGTCAAGTAGTGACTGTGTTTAAATATTGTATTAAGTTCTTGGATTTTGAACAATCATTATTTCGATATTAAGTGTTGTTTTGTTTTGATGTGTCCAGCAGTCGTGCATGGAGCTGTAACTCTTTGTCATTTTTGTAAAATTCACTTTATTGCCGCCTAATCTAGAGTAAAATTTATCCTTTTCTTTTAAGCTGAAAGATTCCTCTCCATTATAATGTTAAGTTTTCTCAATATATTTTTACATTTTATCGATGAGTCTTTCATTTAAGCCTGGATTTGTGCAATGTTCAGTTTAATATTATTTAGTGTATGTGTGTCATTAACCCGTGGGAGTTCTCCACTACTATTAAGCAAATATAACACATGCCCTTCCCCTTTAGTACCGTACAGTTTGTCTGTTACATTTAACCATAAGCCAGTTAAGTTTTAGCCCAACTTTACTTGAAGTTGGTTGAGTAAATATTATTATGTACGGTAGCCTGCAAAAACTGAGAGCAGACTATTCATTGACCAGGTGAAAGCAGGCATTCTGGGAATAGTCACCACATTTTGTGTAAATTGGGGGAACATTTATTGACTGTGATTAATCTAATTCTATGTTTTCATATCTTGTTAAAAGAACATCCTTCCCATAACAGTTTGTGTATTAGTCAATATGGAATAAAAAAATTGCAAAAGAAAGAAAGAACGAGTTGTCAATATATGTTGAGGTGATATGCCAAGTAGCTCATTGTTTATTTTTTCTCTCTTTATATTTTTTGTTTTTATTTAAATCAAGTTCGCCTTCATTGCTCTCTCGAGATTAACATAATCCTGTAACTGTGTTTCTTTCTTAAACACTGACTAATCTTTTTCCTCTGAAATTATCACTTTAGCAGGTAAGAATAAATGATAACAAGAGCAGGTGCACCTGGGAAGAGAGATCTGGGCGGATTTAATATTCTTAGAAATTCAGAAGGCATTTGATAAGGTTCCACATGGGAGACTTATTAAAAAGCTGCAAGTAATGGCGAGATTAATTGGATATGTTTGGGATGGATAAAAGCTTACTTAGGAGAAAGAGAAACGGAAGGTTATAGTAAGACACTCACTGTCTGACTGGAGAAGGTTTGGTAGTGGTGTTCCACAGGGTTCGTTTTAGGGTCACTTATTTGCTTGTATATGTAAATGACCTACCAACTTCTGTAAATTATTTTTTTTAATATGTTTGCAGATAATTCAAAGATTATGAAGAAAGCAAAAGACAAGAACGATGGTTGAGAACTTCAGGAAAACCTGAACAATCTGCATGAGTGGTCATAAACGTGGCCAAGAAAGTCAATGCTTCAAAATGTAAGCTTTGGTACCCAATAGCTGGAGCAGAACGTCAAGAGATAGAGAATGATAGAGATCTAGGAGTATACACACTGGTAGTTTTGTCTCCAGAAATACATATAAATGGCATAGTAAGGACTGCATATGCTGTCTTAGCAAATGTAAGGATAGCCTTCATATACATGGACAAGGAAATGTTCAGAAATGTTAATATATCTTATGTGAGGCCAAAGCTTGAATATGTAGCAACCTTCTGGAAGCCGCTCTTGAAAAAACACATAAATAAACTGGAGGAAAGTTCAAAGATATGCTACGAAATAGGTGCCAGAAATACGCAATCTCAGTTATGAGGAAAGGCTGAGGTAATCAAACTTACTATTAATCGAAGCAAGAAGAATGAGGAGGAATATGGTGACAGTTTTTAAATTCTTTCATGTTTATGACTGAGTGGATAGGGATCTACATTTTGATATGGCTAGCTCTAGAAGTAGGGGTCATAGCTTGAAGCTTCGTAAGAAAACTCTTTTTGTATGATATAAGGAAGTACCTTTTCAGTGGATGAGTAGTTGATAATTGGAATTTGCTAATCAAGAAGGTAATTAATGCAAACTCAGTCCATAGTTTTAAGGATAATTATGATAAGTATCATTGAGTATAAAGATGGAACCGACTAGGCAACGGGGAATTACGAGTATAGGGTTCTGTCCCGTAAGCACAATTAGGTAATTACACAAGAGAATTGGCGTCAGGAAGGGCAATTGACAGTAAAATAATGAATTAAGTCATTGAGGGGGAAGTAGAAAAGCCGGTGAACTCAGAGCACATCCTTATTCGCGGATAGAGGGTTGGAGTCAGGAGGGGCAATGGGCCATAAAATTATAGATGCCATTGATTTAGATAGTGGGAGAAAATTCCCTGTGTTCTCGAGGTTAGTTCTCAGTGCGAATAAGCGAGTGAAATAGATAGCCCATGAGAGAGAGAGAGAGAGAGAGAGAGAGAGAGAGAGAGAGAGAGAGAGAGAGAGAGAGAGAGAGAGAGAGAGAGAGAGATAAATTATTTCAAAGAGGCGTGCCAGAGAATGAATAATTCCCTCTAATTCGAGGCCAAATTAACACAATAAATAGCATTTTGTAGATATAATTTATAATAGATATGTCGCGAAATTCCGTCCTTCTTTCATTGCTGTCAAGTAGTTATTCGAATGACATGGAAAGGTACTTAGCAAGGCATGACAGTATACTAAGACAATATTTTAAGCCAGTGGTTCCCAAACTTTTCACTACCAAGGACCCCTTTTATTTAAATGAATTTTTCCCCGGACCCCAGAATATTGAAACGTCTGTCAACTTAACATGCTGCTTTAATAAACTAGCAACAAACTCCTCTTATCAGAAAACTAGATAAATTTCTGCAGAAAGACATATGTAAATGAAAAAATTGGAAAAAAATATATAAAAAATATAAAGAAAGAAATACAGAACAGAACAGAGCAGAAAAAAAATACTTTATCTTAATCTCATTAATGAGATGGGTGATGCTGTTTTGCTGCTACTATGTTTTCAATTTCAGGTTCAATGGCAGACAGTTTTAAGCGAAGATCATGTTCCACATTCATCCTATTTCTGTATTTTGATTTCATGTAAATGAGCTGTGAGAAAGCCTGCTCGCATAAATACATAGTAGGGAATGGCATTAGATATTTCAGCCTTGAGTCCTTTGTACTTTCCCGACATTGCGGGAGCCCCATCAGTATGACTCCTACACACTTTGACCATCCAATTTCATTAGCTATTATAAAATCATTCAAACTATTAAAAATAGACTCATCAGTTGTGTGTGTTGGCAATGACTGGCAAAAGAGAAAATCTTCGTTTAATTTGTATCGTCAAATTCATATCGTATGAATGCAAGTAAATCAGCATTGTTAGCAACATCTGTACTTTCATCTAATTGTAAAGAATAATACGGACTTTTAATCACTCTCTTCACTAGTTGATTTTCAACACTGTCAGACATGTCTTCTATTCGCTGCTTGACAGTGGTGTTTGACAATGAAATGAGATCAAAACTCTTTGATACTTTGTCTCCATGCATCCTAGAGGCCATTGCTTTGGCAGCAGGTTCCTCTGCTATTGTGTGTGGTTTTCCACTCTTTGCTATTAAAAGAGAAACATCATACGAAGCACACACAGCATTCTTATTATCACCCCCGGTTGCTATTTTTTGTATAATATTTTGTCTTGAAAGCAGTTCTTCCCGTCTTCTTTGAAAATATTCAACAGGCTTGTTAGTATGCTCCTTATGCTTAGTTTCAAAATGCCGGCGAAGTTTGGCTGGCTTCATACTTTCATTGGACAATATTTCATAACAGAGAACACACTGTGGTTTCTGTTCACCTTCACTGCCTCTACTTATAAATCCAAAGGATATGTATTCATCACAGTATTTACGGATTTTGCGTTTCGACTGATGAGTCAGTGTCTTATCACTTGAGCTTGTCGCACATTCACCTTCTATGTCACTACTGTCTCGTTTTAACATGCTTCTGGATTTTAACCACCGATCCATCATACGATCAGATATTTACAATAAATAGTCACTAATGTAGTTAATGCAACTAAATGTTAAGGTTCGGGAATCAAACGCAGACGCACTGACTACGGACTGCTCAAGTTGCATCAACGTTTGGATGCAACTGTCGGTTCAAAACGTGAAGACAGTGAAGGAAGAGCGAAGTTGCAGCAATCAGTGTTCAGAACTTCAGCTCAGACTGAGCTCGCACGCCACGGTCCGACTGTACGTGTTCAACACATGACAGGTTGGTAATCTCACACGTATAAATGCTTCGGTCCTACCGTACTGTGATTGCCTGACATCCTACATGTCTCTTTCATGTACAGTGTTAAATGCATAAAAAACTAAAGAGAGAAAAATAAATGAATTATATAATCAGGAAACGTTTATTTTTAATATTGCCATAATTATGAGAGCATGGGTACGTTACGTTGCCTTTGTATAACTGCATTATTTTTTTTTCTTTTAATATGCTTATTCACTTACATATATATATATATATATATATATATATATATATATATATATATATATATATATATATATATATATATATATATATATATATATATATATATATATATATATATATATATATATATATATATATATATAAATTTCAATTAAGTTCACGGACCCCCAGTACTACCTTTGCGGACCACCAGGGGTCCGCGGACCACAGATTGGGAACCACTGTTTTAAGCCATAATGCAAAGTTTCTCATTCAAATTTGTAATTATTGTAGAACCATTTTTATATGTTATTGCATTACATTGTCTCTAGAAAAAGAAAACAATAGAATTTTGGAAAATTAGGTCTTATTCCATCAAACTGTCCTCAAAATATTCCCCCTTAAGGAAAATCACGTAATATGTAGTAAAAAAAATAAAGATAAATCATCTTTAATAGCTTTTACCTTTGTTTCCTGTCTGTCTGCAGTGGCATGGCTTGTAAGGCGATATGTTGCGACAAGTGCCATTTTTTTGCTTTAATGAAGTAATTAACATTCTTTTTATATTGATTTATTTCATTATTTTCTGATGGTACAAAGTTTTCGAAAGGAAACTGTTGGACAATTTAATTCTTTTTTCTTCGTCAGCTTTATTAACCCGTCTTTATAAGGGGTCGATGATTTTGATGAACCACCTCCACCTGCCTCTGTCTTCTGTCATGTCGGTATCCAAGTCCTTTCCTTGCATATTCTCTGCTATCCTGTGTTAATCATCGCTTCACATTCGGGTTTTAAATAAATTAGCAATGCTTTTATTCACTCCAACTCTGCTAATATCGCTGGTGCGAGGAATTTGACTTTCCATTGTAAAAAGATAGAATCCTTACTGCAACAAGACTCATTTTACCAAAGACTTCAATGTCTTTTATATGTATGTTCTTACAGAGATATTATATGCCTTTGTATGTTTTAAATTTATTCAGCTTTTAAAAGCAAATACTCACATACTTGTGGTAATAAGTGATCCGGTTTTACGTCAAGGACTCCCTTTTCTATTAAGGGCTAAAACGGTGCCTTCTTTCAAAAGACTTTGGGTTTGGCAGTGCAACCTTTACCCTGAGTGAATGCCCTTTCTAACCTCATACCCTGGCAGGTTCTCGACCCAATGACCTGATGAATCAAAGTGCACCCGTTATCAATCCGGTCACGGAAGCCAATTACTGTCTTTGTAACCAAATCCTGTTTTCGTGAAATATTTTATCATTAACGTAAACTTTTTCTTACATTCCAAACATTTTCTAGTATAATTCTAGCCAGCTGTATTAAATCTTTCATTGTGAACCCAAATCCTAGAGCTTAAGCATTTTAAAGAAATTTGTCCAAGTGTCCAAACCACTTCTTGGTCATGAATTGAGGATTAATATCATTCTTTAATCTGAAAAAAGTATTACTATTCTTGTGTCCTCGGTCCCTCTTGTCAAGTCAACTGAATAGAAACTCCTTTGCTTTTTTTTTTTCAATCACTCATCACCCTCTTAGTAATTTGATTCTGAGGTGTCTTATGCGCATGTGCCCCATAGTGATGAACATTATTGGGAAATATGATGATGATAGGTAGCATCGTTACACTATTTTTTCCTCCTCTCTTCCTCTGTTTCTATTTTTCCAAATCATTGAGCGACTACATGGTGAATGCTTTTAACATCCGATGGACTTTATTGCTTGAATGTTTCAGCCGCTTCACCCTGTAAAATGAGACCATTCTCTTGACCTTAGGCGTGAAGTGGAATCGTAACATCGCCGGTATTACACGTTGACTGGCTTGCTATGTTGGACACAATTGTAGATCATCAACCTGTTTTCTTTAGGGCAGTCAATTGGTCAACTTTTTTAACAGTAAGGCAATGGGCATCTTGGACAAACCATTGGTAGAGGTCGTACACTTTTTTTGTTTCATTTCTGTGCAGTCGTTCGCACAAATCGCACCATGGTTTTACTACAGCGTCCCAGTTAAATGGAACGATGTGGTACCAGTTGCTCCGTACTTTGTGATATGGCTTCCACCTGAAATAC